>LUCH01006772.1:7101-29383 GCA_013368495.1 Paragonimus heterotremus
TGCATAGTCTTGTCTACAAAACGCTCTGGATAGCCATTTTGCAAGAACAGTGCGCGTAGAGGCAATGATTCGTCGGAGACTGTATCTTGTGTACACATTCTCATGGCTGTATTAGTCAAGCAGTTAATGAGATTTCTTTTCTGCGTTACAGGAACAAAGCCGCTGAAATGGATATACTGCCCATTTCAGGTTTCTTTCTTATGGATTTCACGTTGAGCGGATCCATCAGCACGTCGCCGGATGAGTGCGTCCAGGAAGGATAGTTGGTCGTTACGTTCAGCTTCTAATGTGAATGGGCAGAGTTGTAAGTTGCTAATCTATTCATCGGGTTAGCCTTTTCTCTAACTATACATATGATATCATCCACATACCGTTCATAAACGCTGACTCCACTGATGGCTTCTTCCAAATGATCATTCTCAAGCTTTGCCATGAAGAAGTCTGCAAGTAACGGCCCCAATGGGGATTCCATCGCCACGCCATCTGTTTGTCGATAAAGTTCTCAATCGAAACCAAACGGTATGCCGCGAGTACAAAAGTGCAATAGCTGTTTTAATTCTAATGGGAGTTTATGGACAACTGTGTTGTTAATCACAATATTATCACACAAATGGTCTGTCGTCTCCTATAGTGGAGCATTTGTAAACAAGGATGGTACGTCCAGAGAAAGCATTTGTTCTCCGGTTAGGTTTAACCCGCTGATTGTGTTAATGAATTCAAAGGAGTCTCGTGGGCTGTGTTTTGATAACCTCCGCCTGTCAGGTTCGAGGAGATGCGATAACCATTCAGCCAGCAAGTGGCATGGTGAGTTACACATGTGTAAAATATGTCGAAGAGGAATACGCGCTTTATGAACTTTCGGTACTCCATAAAGCTTAGGAATTGTGGTTCCAGTTGGTCGAATACGTTTGAAAGTTGAAGAATCAATGGTCGCGTTTTGTTTCATAGAACGTAGTATTTTCGACAATGCGTTCTACATTTGTGGGGTTTTGTCCTTCTCATTCTCCATCTGCTCGAATTAGGTGTGGTCACCTAGTATCGTCTGCATTTTATCCAGGTATCTATCTCATTGAGCAGAAGTATTTCAGCTCGTTTATCTGGCTTGGAGAGAATAGAGCTGTCATTTTTCCTCAAACTTTCGGCGGCTAAGTTATTTTCCTCCGTTAACAACTGTTTCAAGATTGGGTTACTCTGCTGGTATGAATTATCGTTTATACGTGCATTGTTCTTGCAAAATGGCTATCCAGAGCGTTTTGTAGACAAGACTATGCAATGTCGTCAGAAACATGATAAAATGAACCTGGTGGAAAAGAAAGCGGTATTTATCTGTCGTCAATAGAACTGTCTACGCTGCAAAATTACGCGTCTGTTTCAACTCTACCACAGCTCTGTGTTTGCGGCTAAAGGATAGAATGCCCGTTTCTGTGGCTTCTTCTTGTGTGTACTCATTTATTTGTTCCTGTGGAACTAGTTACGTGGGTCACACACCAGGCGTTCATATGAACGTATCCGTGAACACCATCCAGCCTGGATCAGTAGTGGAGTCACCAAGACAATTACGAGCGCGATTGTTTTACACCTCGTTGATACACCTCATACTGTCAACCAGGACTACTGCTTCCGTCCGATTTGCCGAGTCAGCGCCAGTCACTCAAAAGCTGTCGGATGCCAAATTTTAGCCACAGCCGAAGCGACTGAAACTCGATTAAGAAATCCACCTTTGTGCGCACAAAAGCGCTTTGTTCAGGCGTTGAAGCTGCCATGGCCAACAACACATGCCATGACCGATCAAACCGTCATAGTTCCAGTGGCGTCATAATTGTGGCGTAATCATACCAAAACATTGTTCCCATGTGTGCCGATGACGTGTCCGACCTCACCCAAACTAGTTACTTGTTTTGTCCGTTTCGCCCCGACAACTCTGTATCATATAAACTGTTATATAATTGGCCTGAGGATGAATAACCGAAAACGAGCTTGTTTGTTACACCTTTTTTCTGAGTTATATTAAAAGGAGTCGCGAAGTTATCTGAAACTTTTGCCACAACCGGGGGTACATGTACGGGGTCAGAGTGCACCACAAACCTTCAGTTAACATGTTGACAACTTTTAGCGCGAAATCAGTGACGTTAATTTGAAATTTGTCTGTATCATAGTCTAACATTTGGTGCCACGCAGAGTCCTATTTTGCGCGTTTTACATAAAGTTTCTCTCTGATATAGTGAAGCCAAGTCTGTTACACGTCTTGTTGATTTGTGTTGCGTGTTCCCATTTCGGTTTATTTCCCGTCGGGAAATATTTTCTGTGGGATTTCAGTATTGCCTTATTGTTTTTCTACATTGTTTTTTTGTTCATACCCTGTTGTTCCTTCATTTTTTTCCCTCAGATTTTTTCCGTTCGTATTTCGCGTACGGCATGCTGGATCTGGGTATGACTTCAACTTCAACGAGGTATGTTCTTAATTGCCTTTCCTTCTGGGACTCTATCAGGTTTTTCAATGAAGTACACATGTATTTTTTTATTGCGGTACTTTCCGTTTTGCCCTTAATTTATGCGTGTTCGGCGGTCACGTAGATGTTTACGGTAGTATATTCGTCGTGGGGGCAATTAGGAGAGTTTTAGGGTGTGCCCATTGTTCATCTCCATATCGGTCCGCGTTAGATCATTTCAAGGAGCCACACATTTGAGCCTGTTAAATTCGCTTGACAACTGGTTGACAGATAAGATCGATCGCTAAGAAGAAAATTCAGTGAAACAAACGAAATAGTGTCAGAAGTTGGTACGCGTTTGGTGACATGGATTTCCAACTACTTTAGTTGTTGAAGCGAATAACTGGGTATGCAAGGAAGGTGCTGTTAGCGTAGTTGGTCTACTAGTATCGAATTCTGGCCTACTTCGATCCAACTCTGGCCAGAGTCGGTCTGACTCTGGATTTTGTTGAACGCCTGGCCGGATCCAACTCCTTGTCAACTCGTGTCAGAGTCGACGTGCTTGCTGGGGACGTTCGTAAATGGAAATGAAAACTAAATAAGGTCTTACCGTCGGGATAGAAATGATTTTGAAACACCGACAGAATGTGTGTACATGAAAGTCACATTGTACGGTAAAATGTACATTCACATTTGCCCTCCACTCTATCCACGAAGAAAGCGTCACCATTTTGTTGGACACGAAGCTGCCATGTTCAAAGTGATTACCGGAGAACCGCTTACCTTGCATCCGAATACCGTTTCGAAAGAAAGACGTGGAGTCCGTCCGTTTAGTTGGTCCTGGACTAAATGACTGGCAAGTGTGGCCATTCTGTGAATAATGTTCCTCACGAACCAGTCAACATCGACAACCTCACGGCGGTCACATCCATAGGTCGCCTGTATTATATACTCTCGTATCAACCACTCGATGTGGATCCACATATTTCGAATGGCAACGGCTAGGACCTCTTTCGGGTGCATCTTCTGCCTCAACGACCATTTGCTTTATCCAGCCGATTATTCTTGCGATTTCCGAAATGGACAACAGCGATTTGTGCGTGCATATCCTACCCGAACTTCATATGCAGCTAATAACACAGAAAATACTTCATGAACTTCCTTTCGGTTCGGCCGATGATATAGAAGTCGCGCTTAAACCTTCGGTAAACAGTGTAATGGTGTAAATTACTCTTCTGTATTGCCTGCCGCAGCCTTTCGAAGTGGGAGATAACGACTGCGAAAAAATTTGTCTCTTGACAAATATGACAGACGAATTTACCCACCTATATGTTTGCGTACGGCATCACATACATGAAAGTAACACAACAGGATGTCGCGGCCGAACCTCACGCTGGCTGCTGTCATTTGGGCAGCCATCTTAATAATGATAAGCGTCTTCACCGCAGTCTGATCGATCATCACCTCTCAAAACACCTCGAACAGTCGACGTAGTGAGGCATACTTCTCACAACCAACGTGCCTGCACATCACGGGTCGACCATGTCCCATAACATTTGTTACACCAACTAACATAACATCCGGCTTCGAAGGTGCGAGGAAATATACAACGACATACTTGTGCCTGTTTGTCCCATGAATGACATCCACATTCACAGCGTACGGGAACCGTCGGGATAGTTCAATGCGCGTTTGTTGGGCATAGCAGTGTCTGCGTTGCCCAACGAAGACAACAGATATATGCATATATGTGTATATCTGTTGCCTTCATCTTTCATGGTGCACGCCACACCTTTCGCACTAATTACCGACAGCACCACATCAAGGTTTTCTAATGATCCTTGACCAATTTCGCATGGCAAACTCACTCGACACTGAAAGCTTTGACCTGTGGCGGTTATTTCCAAGGTCAGCGGTCATGGAGAACTTTTCATGAACATCCGCCGTATACTGCTTATTGTCAGCGGTTGATGTGTTATACTGAAACAGATCCCCGCATTTGTTCAATTCACTGACGTTGAGTCGACGATTTATACGATTGGACTTATATGACAGACGACTGATAGGGTGGTTATACTCCAACTCGAAAGAGCTCACAACCAGACACGCATCTCTTCGGACCACGTGAAATCGTGATCTGCAACGTGCGTCGTGAGAATTCTTTTGTTAGGACTAATAACAGTTAACCCACTAGACACGTCGAGTCTCCCCGCATACACTACAACGTCTTCTATACTTCGTACAACGATAAGAAATCTTCACGGTTTTCAAGGACCCATCTCATCGTACCTTATCGCAATTCGAAGCAATTTTTGACCTACGGCTTGTCCCACGAACTAAAATAACGCAAAATTCGCGATCCTCAAGCATTGCCATGGAATTTGCAATATAATACATTTCCTAAAATTGAAGAATAAACACCTTTAAACAAAATAAAGAGATAATAAAAGTGGAAAAAATAAATTGAAAACGCCCCCACATTCTTGTGTTAACAGTGCCACACGTAACCGACCACAACAACAGCAGCCGTACTGGTTTTCGGATATCAATTACGATAAGGTCGTTTTTAACTAATGGTCAGTTGAAACAAAGAGATAACAGTCATTGACGTAGAGTTCGAACATTTCAATTTCTGCACCAGGTGCCAAGCTAGTGAAACGACTTTCTCCCGGAAAGTAATTTTCCTGAACACAACATTTCAGAAACTCACGGTCTACCACTAGCATTCATGGTCGTCCGGCGCTGAAATATCATTAGCATCTAGCCACATTGATGATCCGTCGGCTGACAGCTGTAGAGTGTGACCTCAAATGGAGTATATGGGCAGGCGAACATTAGAGATATACGGATAACCATAAATGATGTCTGCAGCCGGAAAAACGTAGGCCAGCATTCATCACAATCATAGGTATCCATGGTAATAGATGAGACCGTTGTAGCCGAAGCGGTACAGGCTGGAATCAGTGTTATCGTTGGAGAAATAACGAGCATCAAAATGGGTATTTGGCCGCCAGATAGACGAGCATTGGGTTGAGTACAAACGACAAGCCACGCCGAAGTGCAGTCAGTAAACAATAAACTATATTATGCGGGCTGTTATTGATAGACTGATAAATATTACCCATGTTTTCACTGTCTTACATGAACCGTTGATAAAAACAACAATAGATAACGTCAGGTGCGATCGTTTCTGAGAATGGCATTTCGTCGACCGGCTTATGTTTGAAGTACTGACACGAAAACAGACCAAACGCACAATACGAATAGATATCTAACTCACGAACGTTGTGGCATGGCACTCATTGGAATTCATTTTTATATTTAATGTAAAATATAATGCAAACGCGTTGTGGCCGGAAATTACAACTTCACTTCTATCTCCCAAAACCTTGCAAAATGGAGTGCTTCTGCAAGACGAAAGTATGTATTCTATTGTGGAAATTTCGACGGGGGCATTTTTAAGACGCGAAGTTGACAAGGGAGGCCAACAGTGTATATTATGGAGCAAGGGAAAAATATTTTTTCTCAAAGTAGTGCAAATGTGACCAATTTTTGGGCGAAGGGGATGTTTCTCTTTGTAACGCAACTATTGTACTGGATAGAATTTACGTATCTGTCCTGAAGTATGCATTTTAACGTTTCACAAAAAGCTTGGAAATTTCCTTTTTGTGCCCAAGTAGCGGCTTCCAATTAATTTCGGTCCTGAGACACTATAACAGAGAACAACACGGTTACCACTGAGTGTTATACGCAGTGGTACGTTCCGTAAATTCGCGGTACTGAACCTGAAGGGAATGCTTATTTTACCAGAAGGACAAATGCTCTGGAACCATTATTGCTGAGTCTTTTTCTGATAAAACTGACAACTCATTGCGGCTTTCATCGTCAAGTTGCTCCTGCGAGTCACTCTTGGGATCTGTCCACAAATTACCTAAAACCATTGTGGACGACATGACGAACCCTATTAGTGGGTACAGTTATGTAGTGACCTTACTTTCACAGTACAAGCAAATTAGCAAATGTTTTAAAATGGCTTATCTATCCATGATCTCCCACAGCTCCTGTAAATAGACTGAGCTCCTCGCGTTTATCAAAATGAATGGATGTCACCAACAGGGTTCGGTACTTACTAGATTGGACCACATTTTAGATCCCATTTTTACGAGGGGTATCTCTCATGCTAATGTATCTCTCTCGGAACAATTTTCAGGAAGTAATAATAGCGTAGTCAGCCATATGTTTGGCTTAAAATCTGGCAGAAAGTCGACCGTAACATTATCGCCATAATAAATTCGTTGACCAGAGTATGTTCGCCACTTCGCTGAGGTTGTTGGGGTGGAAAACATTTTGATCTGTGGCCCTAGTGTTGCCACCGAAGTATTTAGTCAAAACTTCAGATTCTGCATGGAGGTAATGACCCCGGAACGACCGAAAGACCGCAGCGTGTAAGGTTAAGGCTGAATTTTCACTCCATAGGAACAAAGCAAGTTCAAAAGTTTGAAACTTCACACGGACAAACACGATTCCTCTAATTTTCGAACGCACAATTTACTTCATATCATAGAATGTAAGGCCGAAATGCTTTTCGCAAGTGATGGAAAAGGTGCGGTTAACGGCGAGGAGAAGAGGAGGGGGTTGTTGCGGTTGATGAGACGCGGAAACTATCACGAAGACCCTATCACCTCAGTGGCAACCGTACAGGACAAAGCTGTCACTGATTTTTGCATTACATTCTGTGGGGTCCGCAACACACAATTGGCTACTTCTTTTGACACAAAGGGAAACATACGGACTTCGCTTGTCCCTGTAAACACAACTGCGTGTCTAAGCCATGTTTCTGTTGGTCTTGTGGACGTACGCAGACAGAGCTGTTATCAAGTGCTCTCATCATCGTTAGCTTTATTATATCCACTGGCAAAGTAGCTGTCTACGTTGAGTGTTTGATGATTGTCATGGATTTGATAGAAAATCGGCGATTACGTTCGCCGTCCTTGTTGATTCCTTTCTAGTTAGTTCTTCTTCGACTTGACGTCGAAATCTTCTTAGAAGTGATTGCGAGCCTTCCTTACGAAAACTGGCACGACCAATCGAATTATGCGCGCGACAGACCAATCTCTTCTCCAACTTTAATCTTAATGTACAACTAAAGTTTGGTATTGTTTATTTGTCAAGCATGCGATTCGTGAAGTTTGGTCGTACTTGCCTGATTATCCCATACATTCGTTTATGCGCACTTTGGACTCATCTGCGTTTTATCGCTTCGCTATTACGTGACCACTGTATTTGGTCGTGTTCACGGCAGTCGTTAATGTCAGAGCTTGAACATTAGATGGATTCAATAAAAAAACACCTTACTAAAAGGAAACTCGCCAATATGACCGTCTTCTCCTGCGGATCCTAATAGGTTGTTCAGCATGCTCAGAATTTATGGGCGCTGTTTCGTTACAGACGCGATTATTCTAGATTCAGTCTATCGACAGACTTCGCTAATGGATTGAGCGACGCTCGAGCAACCAGTAGAAGTCCGGGATTTACAGTGCTGTTTAAGTCTGTTTTGGTGCATGTTAAGTTTTCTTGCAGCCTGGTTGAAGGTTATCACCTCGCACTTGCAATGGTCGAGTGAATCGAATTTGACACTCATGATGCACGGATTCGCACTCCTGGTTGTCAGTTTTCTGAAGCTTCCCCGAGAACAACTGCAACCTTGGGTGTGCTATCTAGGGTACTGTCTGCGGAGGATAATTCCGTTACACATCTCTAACGATTGACTGCTGCTCCCCGGGTGACCCGCAATGATACTGATACCAAAACATTGTTGAACGTTTCCGTTATTTCTTCACCACCTTACTCTTTATCTGTAATTTTTTCTGAAGACCTCCTTACGTGAAACAATTATCCGTGTGGGACTGCCAAAAATCCCGCTAGAAACCTTTGATAGCTTGCCCTTGACATTCCACAGCTTCGTGCAAATTTTTGAGCTCAATGTGGCCAACAGAAAAAAATGACGAGAGAGCGGAGTTGTTCTACCTGATTTGTTAATATAGGGATCGAGCTAGGGCAGCCATCGAGCACTACGTATTGTTGCCTAGCAAAGGTCGATCTACTCAGGCAGCCAAAATGTTGAGGTAACGATTTGGAAGACCGCATAAAATTATTCACGCTGTCAACAGGGGCGTGGCTAGCAATCCGTGGCTCGCCACGGGGAACACTGTAGGCCTGCAACGTTTGGCAATTCAGATGGAGGGATATCAATCGGCGTTGGCCAAACGGGACCATGCATCCGAATTTAGCTAGCCAATCAACCATTCACAATTTCCAGAGGTTCATAGATCAAGTGCTTCATTTTCTTGATTTCGTGTAAGTCTACGCTTATAACCTCTCAATTGAGACTGGAAACACTAAACAGCACGCGGCACGTCTTTGAAACCTGTTCCAGCGTTTTACTGAAAATATTGTGACGCCAAACCTTAGGAAGCGCACCTTTGGAGTAAATTCTACAGGCTCTCTTGGGCATGGAATTGACCGAAACCCTATCCAACTTTTACCCGAAATAATCTTATCATGGCTCACCCAGAGCCACAGTCAACAAAGTCCCCGACGTTTCTCAGGTACTTTTAATCGCCGATGTTGCTTTATATTGCGGTCTTTGGAACTGGTTAAACATTTTAAGAGCCACTCGTAAACATGCCGTTTTGTCTGCTGAATCTGGTGCAACGTTTCTTACAATCGAATAATTTTTATCCCATGCAATCGAACTAACAAGCTCAAAAGTGGATGAACGTTTGCCGCTGATTCTAATAACTAACACGCCACATTTGGTTGTTGATGCTGTATTAAAACAGAGTATGGATGGTGAAATCCAGCTCTGGTTTTCCACCTCCCAAAAACTCCGACGCTCGCGGACGCGCTGCATTACCCTTGGTCGTGTGTTACTCACCATTAACCTTGACATTAAAATATTTCAACATCCTCTGGAAGGCCGCAACTTCATTGTTTTTACTGATCGTGAATCGGTTGTGTTTGCCTTTAGTTCTCTTTCCGATCGGTACTCCCCGAAAGACACAAGATAGCTGGGGTTTATTTCCCAATTCACTACGGACATCCGTTTAGCAGACCGCTCCAGGAAATTCGTTGCCGGTGACTTGTAACGGATGGACGTCGGCCAAATATCCACAAATGTTAATGGCCTTCTCACAGTTTGGAAGTGTCTAGGGAACGAACTAGAATTTCGCAAACTTCGTACAAGCCCTCTACGAAACTACACGACCTTCTTTTAATCCAGTCAAATTAGTGATTTGTGTGACATGTCCACCGGCAAATTTCTACCACTCGTTCCTTTCTCGCACACAGTAGATGTGTCCGGGCGTCTCCCTTCCACATCAAAACTAAGCATAAATACTCCGACAAGGCTGACCACCAGACGTTGTATTCGACCAAGCAGTCGTTAGGATTTTCGTAACCGGACCGCACAGTGCCTGGAGTGTCAACGTAGCAAAAATACATCGTCACACCATCACCACACAGGGAACGTTTCCCTCATCTGATGGGGGTTTCTCGATGTCGTTGTTCCCCGTTCTCCTTTCAGTGGTTGTGCACGTTTTGAAACCTGTGTGAACTGATTCACGGGATGTTCCGTTGCCACTCCTTTGGACACATGCAGCTTTGTTGAGTCGGAAGTATCGAGTTTTGGCGTTCCGACCAAGAACACTGTTGACTGTGGTTCTGTGTTCACGTCATTCCTTCTCCGTACTTTGGATCGCGTTTCCGGATGCAAACACAGTGAACACTGCGTATTATCCCTCGCTGAACCCTATGTTCGAAAGGTCTCACCGTCAACTAAGATCATCCTTAGTGGTAACATAGGCAAGCGGCAACTGGTCTGACCACTCACCCGTTATTCTTTTTGGCGTACGAACTGCCGTAAAGGAAGATGTTGGATATACATCTGTGTAACTGGTTTGCAGCTGCAAATTACGTCTTCTTGGAGAATTTCTCACTGATGCCCTGACATTTTCGAGTGTTGACTCAACTTAAATCATGCGTTTAGATAATCACGTTTCACATATTCAACCTTCACCTCCACGGAAAACGTTGTGCCGGGAACAATTTCATCGCTATTTACGCACTTGCCATTTGGTTCTTTTTTGCGTTGGCTCGCTTAAAACACCCTCACAGCCTTCGCACAACAGTCCTTTTAGAGTGCCTGTTAGAGAAGACAAACGTTTTGTCGGTGAACACGTCAGTTGGTGAGTAAACACAAACTAGAGGTTTTCCACGCTGATCACGATTTCACGTTCCTGTCGCGTCTGCCAGACGTTAAGCATGCAGATGGTTCCAGCCAACGCACTCGAGATACGTCTACCGATTCACAATACCTCGCTCAGTCTACCCAGTCCACATTCTACGTCAGCGACAGTATCCCAGTTCCTGTATTCCGTATCAATCTATGGACAGCACACACCAGTTCCGACAGAAATGTAAGGTGGCCGACACTATGGAATCATTATTGCTGACTTCCGCCGTCAGAATTTGTTGCTTGCAACTGTCAAAGTAATTTCTGCTGCACCAACGGGATTTCGACGTGTCAAAATATTTTGTCATGCAATATCGTTATTTACATATCTCCAGTAAATCGATGTCTATGGACCATATGGATACATTATATTGGTGTTATTCACCTTCTGATTTTGAATGGCAATCGCGCCAAGAGAAGTATGACCAGTCACGGGTTTCCGTGAAAATAGAACTGAACGTGCATTCCGTTTTCCGGATACAGCTGAACAATCCTTTGAGTTGGGGAAACTTGTCGTACGGCTACGTATTTATTAGATCGTGAGGCGATGTCGATGAAAGATTTGTTTTTCAACATGCCATGGTGCCGTGAATAGTCATTCTTCTTGATACGTCGCGTAGACGCGTATGACAATATCTGAATAGGTTTGTCGATGTTCATGGCCAAGTGCCATACCAAAACATGATGTGGGTGATGTGTGGGTGCCACCGACAGTAACGTTGCTGGCAGAATTGCAAACACTGTTTATGTGGAGCATTCCTTGCCAGGCGCTTCGTCCACTGATCCCTGTCAGGCATTATACGGGGCGGTCCCATCCAGCTTTGTGCCCGGCCGTCCCTGTCAGACGTTAAATGATATGTTGATTGAATAAGCATAGCTGTTCTCACAGTTTATACCGGCCTTCGAAAGGTGGGTAAAGTATCAGCATCAGGCCACTTCACACATTGAATACTACGTTAGAAGTGAATGACCTGACTGCACACATAACAGGTTTAGTATAGCACTTGAGGAATTTGTACGGTTGAACGCATTGAATATGTGGTGCTGAGTTAATCATGATGATTCCGTTAATAGAACAACGACCTGTCAATTTCGATTGGGGCTCTTCGGACTCCTACGATAATTGCTTGCCCAGTTTTTCAGCGGTTTCTCCACTCCAACGCTCTCAAGAAAGAGAATCGTGTGGAGTATGTCATCTATTTACTGCTCCGTTAGGCAGTATTCTTCATACCTTTAAAGTTCACCATGAATTGTATTGTACCATCGTTTATTCAGTTCTTGGGTCCACTCCAATAGAAACTCAATTAATTGGTTTGCTAAGAGATCTTAGATCAGTAAAAATACGTGCTGGAACCGATGAGGAGGCGCAATGCAGACGTCTGAACCTTAACTACTGGGGAATATTTACATGTTTTAAAGACATTTCAGGTGTGGGCAAACGTTAATACCAAGGTATGAGTCGTGTGGTGGTGATTGCTATTGGTGGTGAGGTGAAAATATGCTGGGAAGATTGGAGGTTCAGGACTTCACTGATCCACCAATTTTTGGTAATGAACAGTCCCTTACAAACGACCATACGCTCGTTTGAAAAGACGTCGATGTGGAATTCGAAATTTTTCTACGATTTTTAAATATAATTCAACCAACGACCGACACTGTTGAATTGGTACTAAATTCGCAAAAAGTGACCAATGATTCTAACTCTTTAAACAATACCATTCCGCTTTAATGAGAAATGGAACAAATATTTTGTAGTGTGTGCCGTCACCAGTGCTGTATTCAGCGATGATATCTTCAGATGTGCTTTACTTCAAAGAAAACATGACTCTGGATGAGGTTTGCGGAGACTTTAAATTCTTTTCCAAATGAGGTGTGCCCATATTGGTTAGACCGTTATACGAAAGTTTGTTCCAGATGGGGAGATTTGCTGCAGAGCTTGTTCACCACTCTTCGGTTTGTTCGCCTTAAGTTTCCTCTGGCGTATGGTAACGCCAATTAGAAGTCGTAGTCGGAAGATAGGGAGTCCTCAAACAAACTTTATTCATTGCCCCACACAGTGCAAAACAATCAGGTTTCAGTGCAACAGATGAAGGCGTTAAGACGATGGACGTGAGAGGACCGTTAGCATAACCGCACGCCAGCCGCCAAATAGGACGCATGCCGACGGAAACGTCAGTCGACCCTCAGAATTCGAACAGGTTTCGGACTTGTAGAGCGGCGTTCCCAACAACAATAGCCAAAACAGTATTATTTTGTGTAACGTAGCCCGCATTTTTCATATGACGATGGCTCATTATACAGTCACGACTAAGGCTGCAGTACACACACCAACGCATTAACTTTGGTGCAAGTGGTTTACAGTAAACTTATATTCACAAGGCAATGTGGACCGACACAGTGGTACTGGTGAGGCAACTCCCACGTCGTAAGGAGTTACAGTGGTGACGTATGTGAATAAGTACATATGCAACAAACGTGCTCGGGTGAACTCGATCCCCGCATAAAATTACAAAGGGTACAAAATAACGAATAGTCATGTATTATGACAAACGTAAAATCCGTTAGCAAGAGGGGCGCTACCAGGGGGATTGCAGTTTACAAAACTCTGACGCTCGTGCCCGGACAGAGAAAAGTTCGCCTTTTCCATGAACTTAATTCGATAAAAGTGTTGTTACATTAATTTATCTTCCAAAAGGTTATTGTGACAGTTGGGAATAAGTATTAGTAATCGGAAATTCACTTAGCTCAAACCCAGAGCTAGCTTCTACGCAAGGGTAATAAGACAGCACGTCAGCCAATAAAATTGTAATGTATTCAGTATCTGTACGATGTATTTATTCATGCGGTAAAACAACAATAGCATATAGTGTTCTATTATGCTTTACAATCATCACAGTTATGTATGAGCCGATGTTTTAAATGGTTCAAGTTCAAGTCGGAGAATGCGTTTAAATGCTCCGCCAATTGACTTCGCCATTACTTGACGTGAATGACGTCTGAAAATGTAGAACTGAGCTGGCTTTCACATGAGAGTATGGGAGACACCAAAATCTGACAGACAATTAGGTAGACCTTAACGCAAGATTATGTCGACAGCTCGAAAATGTCCGAATGCTGAAAACTTCCCTTGGACAGTAGCAGTTTCGAGCAACCATCGCCGCAGAAGTTTTCTCTGTGTAACTGATGGTCGTGGGATTGAGGAAAAAGACGCAAATTTGAGTGCTAACTGGGAAAATTTGGAAGAATCACATGCTACGGCAAATAGTGTTTATAAATTTTCGAAAGACTTCATGCGATACCAACATGGTTGCATTTATTACCAGAACGCGCAACGTTGTCAAGTAGCTGTTACAATGAATTGCGATAAATGCTTGACCAGCAGCTACTTCCAGGAGGATTACCACACAATACTTAACACTCCCTGCGTAGTTTTTATGTCAGTTTCCTTCACAGAACGGATAATCAAACGGAACTCCACGTTTTATAACTAGAAACGATTGACTGGTGTTTGAACGAGACCGTCCAACAACATCATCAGTACGCAAAGATCTGTGTGCTAGATTTGGTGTGAATGAATTGTGGAGACACAACAAACTGATCAACGCCAGCTGTGCTCATCGGAGGCCAAATGGCAGGAACGTGTATATAGGTTATTTGCAGCTAACGGCCAAGGGTTTATCGAACCACAGTCACGAATGACATTAGAAGATACACAAGGTTGGAAGAGAGACATTGTGTCTGATGGTGTAAGATAGCTGCCCAAGCGCCTTCCGAAAAGCTGAATGTCGTTACTGGCTCTGCTTTTATTAGGAAGCATATCTCATATATTGGTGTATCTCGCAATTAAGAAATTGACACTCATCTTTTCCAAACTAGCAGGATTGGTCAAGTAGAAACTTTATTTCTTAGACCACGTCGGGAGCCGTGTCGAAAATGAACGGCTGTATTGATGATATCCGAATGTATCAGCTTATACATTAGTGTGAGGTCCAACTCTTTAGTCTTTGTAACCAAAGTGCACCAATACCTACTTTTGACAGCGTTTACTATAGGTGCGTTAGAATGATCATCTTGATAAGCTTTGACGAATGTTTGTTGGAAATTTTCTAGTGAATGCCTGTCAGATTTGCGGAGGTGGCAGTAAGTGAAAGTGAAATACGTATATTGAGTGCTGTAAAGTGCCAACCTCGCAGCCGGTAGACCGATTTTCTTTTTAATATAGCCTATCTTCCCTCTAGCTTTTGATAACGAAAGGCATACTTATTCAACGGAATTGAAGGAGTCTGGATACCGTATTCCTAGATCCCGAATAGATGTGATGGTGTCAGTATCATGACAATCTAATGAGGCAGAACCATTAGGTAATTGACAACCACAAGTGAAAATGTTCGATTTCTTTGCTGAGGAAGTGTTCAGCCATGTCCTCCACAACGTTTCCAATGATGTTAGGTTCTGTCGGATATTTTGTACATAGAAGACGAGGTTGCTGAGCTGGCGGAATGTGTAGACGCTTCTGATATCGTCAGCAGACAGAAAGGATTTGCCATGTTTGATAACATCGCGTAAGTCATTTACGTACGTGAGGAAAAGCAACGTTCTCAGAACGCTTTTCCGAATTACCTCATTGGTCACTAGTTTTGGTTTTGAGTAGTGCTCTTTCATTTCACCTGTTTGGGTTCGGCCTTCGGGACATGAAGAAATCAAGCTGTACATGATGTCGTCTGTGTCAAGGGACGATATTCTTGCCAGGAGGCGCTCAGGTGGTACGAAGGACTTTTGCACATCTGGGAGTACGACAATAACCACGTTCCCTGTCTGAGGACCGATTGATGGGTAAAGAACTCTAACTGACATAGCATGCAAGAGCGCTTACTAAGGAGACCGTGCTGCGGAAGGTTTATAAGGTTTTGTGACTTCAGGAACCCGAGAATGGACACTTTCATTATCCTTTCAAACATTCGTGAGCAGGTTGATGCGTCGTTGGCGGAGCGACGGTTATTAACGTCCTGTCCTGAGCCAATTTTGTAGCGAGGCATAACGATTGACTTTCTTCACTGGGGAAGAGAGATGCTGGTAAAATTTTCACGAGAGAAAATTAAGTAAAAGGATGGGTATATCTTCACCCGTTTGCCTGGTAGCTACTGATGGGATGCCATTTGGTACTGGATGGTTTGAGGGTTCGACGGTAGCTAACTGTGATTGGATACTTCTAGCGTCAATCACAACATCTGTCCAAATTTTGGCTGTTCTCACCGGGGTTTTGGCGCGTACTACGGTGTTTTCCACGTTAAACGAAACATAAAAATGTGGGCTGGGGATTTCACGCATTATAACAGAGTCATCGACATCCGTTTCAAGTTTATAAAATGGTTCCTCACAAAATCTCTCAGTCTGGTCAGTTGCATTGGTTTCATGCTTCTCTGCTGTCTGCCATGCACCGGCTTTTCTTCGTTCATACAACGCAGTTGCGTTCTATGTTCTATCTATCCATACATGTTGTTAAGTTACATCACCAGTGAGGAATCCAACGTCCTCCTGTGCATTGACGTAAATGCTTTAATTCTGTCAGTCCTTATCGCAGTAAAGGTTCTGCCTTGTACATACGAGTCGGTGCATTCTGACTTTGTAGGAGCCTGAATGTCGATAGAAAGGTGAAATGTTTAATAAATTCCTCGGTTGCTACTTCTGGGTCTGATGTAAGAAAGAATGTATTCTAGTGTGAAGATATTAGTGGGGAGGAGAAGGTATTTCAATCAATGAATTTGATCGAACGGTAGAATACAACTGTCGGTTTGGCAGACTAATTGAAGTCCGACTGACACTTGACGATAGTATGGCCACTTACTGGAAATCGCTTCAAAACGGATGTCACTACGGAAGATATACCTATGGCATATGTGAGCTCCGTCCATTCAGTTAAACGTGTGGGGGAAATTCACCTTGTTTTGATGCAGCTGAACATGGGTTCCAAGAGATACTACGCATGTTAACGACACCATCTAATAGTTTGTGTATGCAAGGCATGTTTGGTACATGGCATGTCACTTAAACAAGTTCAGTCAAGTCACTGCTGTTAGCACTAGGCTTTCGGTAGATGCAACCAATAAATAGACCACGAGAACAAAAACACGCCATTGACCTTAACGAGTCTTCTATTTTACAAAGACTAGATTGGCCGAGTGCTGCCGCGGAAACCTTTTTAGGTATAAAATGCATCCACCGTTTCGTTCAGTAAGAAGATCTATACGAAATGTATGATAACATTTGATGCTTATTGGTGTGTCTAGAGTATCAGGGGAGTAAAAGATCCAAGTGGCGATAGTGAAATGTGGATTAGATAAAAAGACAAGTTTAAAAATCCTCACATTACTTTCGAACAACCTTAAGTTTATGGGCAATAAACCGGAGGAAAGGTTTATGTCAGGCGCAACAATTAAACTGCTATATAGATCTGCGCGAAAAATGGAGCAGTTATAATAATAATAATAATAATAATAATAATAATATATTTCTTAAAGAGTGTGAGAAACACTCTCAGATGAGCGTGAACAGTACTCGATCAATTACTTGGAGTGGATTGGCCTCGGGGAATGTATCAGTTGTCCACTCAGGTTCGAGTGGATTTTGCAAATGTTGACTCCATGACAGAAGGTGCTTGAAAAATGTCGTCAGGTCAGGACGACCGATAGAGACCGTAATGAGGTCACCTTCGACGTCCCCAAAGTCATAAACTCCCAGCGACGTGACAGTTGCCTTGTCAGTACCACTGTGCTGGTTCACATAAACTCGTGGACGTAAATTTACTCCAAACCACTAACATCAAGGTTAGTGTGTTGGCGTTGGCATCGCAGTTTTAGTCGCGGCTGCAGCCCAATTATTTTACTGACGTCCACCGTGTCTCCGGAGCCTCAAACGTCGTCCTAGATACTCTTTCACGAATGCACAGCGTGCCTACTGCCGTAGACGTGACCTCACATCACAACATAGCCAAACAACAACAGTCCGGTTGCATGGTAAAGGATGATATAAAACGCGCGAAATTACGTATAGTCACAGTTCCATTGACATCTTCGCCTGGTACCATTATGTGTGACAATACGCCGGGATATCCCAGGCCAATCATGCCACATTCGTTACGAAGAGCAGTTTTTGAAGCGTTGCATAACCTGTCACATCCAGGGATACGCTTATCACTAAAGCTGATTGCGGATCGATTCGTCTGGCCTAACGTGAATCGGACCGTACGGCATTGGGCTCGCTGCTACCTTGTAAGCCAATGTTCCAAAGTCAACCGACATACAAACGGCCCGCTGGAATCTTCTCCAGCTCCCAACGATAGTTCTGAACATGTTTACCCGGACCTCGTCGGACCACCTCCACCTTCTCGAGGAAACACCCACCTACTCATGTGTACCGACCGGTCCACTTGTTGGCCAGAAGCCCTACCGTTGTCAGACGTAGCAACAGTATCTGTTGCCGGCGACTTTGTCGGGCACTGAATTGCGCGTTAGGGTTGTCCGTTGACTATTACAACTGATCGCGGTATGCAATTCGCATCAGCTTTATTTTCACAACTGACCAAGCTTATAGGCATGCATCAAGTACGCATCAGAGCCTATCACCCACAAGCGAATAGGTTCGT
This sequence comes from Paragonimus heterotremus, assembly GCA_013368495.1. Taxonomy (NCBI): domain Eukaryota; kingdom Metazoa; phylum Platyhelminthes; class Trematoda; order Plagiorchiida; family Troglotrematidae; genus Paragonimus; species Paragonimus heterotremus. Next base: position 25,466 of record LUCH01006772.1, read on the forward strand.
AGGGTTTGTCCATCGTCAGCTCAAAGCTTCATTACGTGCTCACGAGCGGATGGATTGGACGGAAGCATTACCCCTAGTTCTACTTGATATTTGCAATTGTGTGAAGGATGACAGTACGACCCCAGCGTCACCCCTCTACGGTCGTCCTGTAAGCATTCCAGCTGATTTTTTCCAACCGTCAAGCAAAGTTGCTGCCGACACTGAAGACTGTGTCAACTGACTAACCACTTACATGTTGTCACTACAAGCGAGTGCTACACGTAACCAACAATCCTGGTCTTATGTTGCTAAGGAATTCAGCACTTGTTAGTTCGTGTTTCTGCGAACGGACTCTGCCAAGAAACCGCTGCAGCAGCCGTACAAAGAACCTCTTCGTGTTATTAAACGGTCTGCAAAAACTTATGATCGACATCTTCGGTCAACATTTCACGGTCTCGTCTGACCGCCTTAGACCTGCTTTCGCCGACTCACCCCACAGTTTGACAACACAAGCGTCATCCGGGCCGCCTCCACCTGCTTCAACCTCCGACCTACGCCCGGCGTTGCCTTCCGCATCTACCACCGACGAACTCCCCACTCAACCTACAACTCGTTCAGGGAGGCGCGTCTATTTTCACGCGCGCTATCTCAAGTAGTTCGCCTTTTTCTATCTCACATTTATTGTATAGTTTATGTTTTTATCGGACAGCAACTAACAGTTTTTGTAGGTACAACTTCCCAGCTCGTTTAGCATAGAAGATAACTGCACGAAACGGTATATGTCCTCAGGCGCTGTAGGACACGGTGGAGATCTACCTTTCTCTCTAACGTTCAGGTGCTTCACCCTTCCTTATTCCTAGTTCTAGTGCGAGGCCTAGTAACAGTTGCTTGGCCCAAGGAGAAAACTTTGAACGCCATGGCGATCTGTGCCTCAGCGGTGACGAAATCACACTCCATGTCATTCCCTCAGGAGGCGTTTTCAGGGTGGGCGGCTTGCGCGCTGCTGGCCGGCAAGACGGCAGCTTCTGTCCAGGATTAAAATTCATAAGTGGAAGGCCTCCCATATTAGTCACCTTTCTAGAGGGAGGCTGATATAGTGTAATCAGCTTCGACGTCCCTAAAATCCTAAACTCCCTGTGACGTGAGAGTTGCCTTGCCGGTACCCCCGCGCCGGTTCACTTTACACCGTGAATGCAAATTTGCTGCAAACCACCAACATCAAGGTTAGTGGGTTGGCGTAGGTATTGCAGTTTTACTCGTAGCTGTATAATGTTGGCTACATTCACTAGGATAACAATGTTTTAGCTACGGCTGCTGTGAAGGCCACTCAACCAATGTGACGCTTGTTCGAATTCTGAAGGTCGACTGTAATTTCCGTTGACATCCGTCCTCTATGGCGACTGTCGTGCGGTTGTACCTGAGGTTCTCTCACGTCCAGTTTCCTAGCGTCCTTAATCGTTGCGCTGAAGTCCGCTTGCGAACGGTGAGTAAATAAAAGGATGAAGTTTGTTTGCAGATCCACCGTCTTCTCACTCTGACTTCCGACTCGCGTTAATATGAGGCTGGGGAAACCTTGGGTGTACGAACCCCGGAACGAGCATCGAGATAAGTCCTACCCTGCTGGCGCCTATCAGGAATTCATCTAAGGGTAATTTAGGGGTTTTTAGGGGCAGTTTAGGGATGGATTTTTTGACCAATAGTTTGTTGCTTGGTGAAAATGCATGTAACCGCCTGTCCGCCATTATACTGCTTATTTATATAATACACAAATTACATTAGTCAGACGGATTGCATTAAAATTGTGGAAGTATTTGTTGTTCGTATAAATTGGGTATTTGTTCAGCCAAACTCTAACCGCTTCGGTTTTTCACGCGCGCGTTGCTTAAATTTGTACCCTTTTGGCCGTGTTTGTTGTTTACTCGCCCCGCCTATCTCGTGATTATGTCTGACCAATACCACAATAACGCTGAATTATGAGACATCAATATATTTGTTCAATCCTTAGTGGTTTTCTGAGGCATTAGTCAGTCCTTCCACCATTTATCGGAACGCGCGACGTTCACTTGCTGAATTCCATCGCAGTGTTCAAGATTCGTTGGATGACGTGAACGTCTCCCGAAGCTCTGCATTCACAACTAGGTCCGTAAGGGGACATATGCCACAGCCGTTACCTGATGGCAAATGAGTTCGTCAAAAAGTCAGACCAATTCGTATGTGCCACAAATTTTAAGTCGATAAAAGTGTTCCGTAACAAGACAACACTCCAACGGAAAGTACTGCGAACAAATATTTTCCAAGTAAAAAAGTAGTCGAGTAACAAAACCAATAACATCATTGACCTGACCGTTGATCTAGACTGTTCCACGACTTCCCTGGATCAGCAAGTCGTACCTGGCAACACCGTTGATATGTCCGTCCAGAAGAATAATTTAAAACGAGCTACCTCCAGCCCTGTTGACGTTAGGTGCGTTCAAGTATCCCCACTAAAACCCACGGTTAGCGCCAAAAATGCTTGTCCCATTCGCGGACGATTCCCTCCGTCAACCGAGACGCTGACTGCAATTAGTCCTGGACCCAAGGTGTCCAAAGTTTTCCACAGTGTTAAGGGCAATACCAAAAAGTTCGACAACAAAGAGGCGGATGGACAAGGAAATCCATCCTCTTCTTACTGTAGGCATTTCCCTTCGTTATCCGGAGTGACCGTACATGCTAACTACAGACCCAAAACGCCCGAACAGTTATCCAAACCAGCACTGAAACCTGTACGGTGCCCACTAGAAAACAATGTTCTAGATTTGCAATATAAGGGTAAATCGGCGGTATCTTATAAACGCTACGTACTTGGTTCTAAGAACCACATTTCAAGAGACAATGTTTCGCAGACGAAAATGCCCAATTGGTCCCCTGCTGCTTTCAAGCCAATCCATGATCATAATGAGTTTGACATTTACCATGCATTACCCAATAGCTCCGCAATACTTTATTCTTCTACCGAAAACATGACTGATACTAGTAGCCAAATTTTCAACGTATATATTCCGTCAGGTACATTACCACCTGATTACACAACTAGCATAAATGTCCTCCAACCTGGTCAAATTTTAGTGCACCTTCCAGTATTTCATCCACCACCACCTGCCCCCCTCCTCATGACCCACTCAGTCATCCTACCATAATGACACTCTTCCAGCACTTTCTGCGGTGAAATCAAACCTTTGCGACATTCACTCGAACATGAGTGGAAAGTTGATATATCGCACTGCTCCATCTGTCATGCAGTTTTTTAGCAGCTCAAACGTTGTGCCTGAGAGAATCAATTCCATTTATTCATTACTTACACACGTAGGATCATTGACAAGTAAGATGCACATCTTTAGATATTTTGTCTTCTTGTATAATCCCCATATCATTCTCGTCACTGAGACGTGGTGTTCCCTGATAATCCAGACGCACATCTAGGCTTCACGGGATATAATATATCTCGTAGGGATCGTCTCACAAGAAGAAGCGGTGGACGCATCATCTCCCTAAAAGAGCAATTTTCCGCAGTCAAACTTGACGAGCCTGGTCTTAATAAAATCGAGGACTCGTTGTGGTTAATGGCATCTACACGTTCTCGCAACATTCTCATTGGATGTATTTACCGACCGCCTAATGCTACTAGCAGTGACTTGACTGACCTCGTAGAGGTGATAAGTCGTGTATAAAACGTACCCTGAGAATACAAACTAATAGGCAGTGACTTTAACACACCTAATATCTCCTGGACCTCATTCACAGCCCCTGCAAAGCACGCTGATTTCTTTTAATGCGTTTGCCTGAATGGATTGAACCAACATGTTATAGCGCCCACATGAATGCTAGCCGTAGAGCGTGAGTTAACGAGCTGCCGTGTTAGGGAAAATTATTTTCCTGCAATCAATCATTTCAGTGGCTTGG
>LUCH01006773.1:0-22904 GCA_013368495.1 Paragonimus heterotremus
GTCTCTCAGGTTTCCAGTATTATAAAAGGCTAAGTACTTATGTTTCATTAACAGTTCGGTTGTCGAAATTATAGCCACGCTTACCTGCCTAATAACGCCGAAATCTATATAAAGGCATGTGTTTCCACGTCTATTAAGTCGATTTTCATTATATTTTACCTTCATATTTCCGAAGTAACGCAGAATGCGACTCTGCATTATTTTTCCATTAATCCATATGCCATTAAACAACCGCACATTTCTTGTTTACGTCTTCAGAAGATTGAAACAAAGATATCTCTAGGGAACAGATTTTCAAGATTTTAGATTCTGCAACATATCACAATTTTTCAACAACTTTAATGGCTATGAATTGTTTTTTAACTAAAAAATAACGGAAATATTCACGTTCCGCTGATTACACGCAGCACATTGCACCGGCATTCGCGTGTTGCTTTCTGGGGCGATGTTGATATTCACAATCATAGTCCTGAAGGCACTCTTGCCATCTTGCAATCTGACCTTCTGGATCCCGGAAATTTTGCAGCCACAGAAGTGACTGGTGGTCTGTGCGCACGAGAAACCGACGCCCGACGAGGTAATGTCTGAATTGTCTTACAAAGTACACAAGGGCTAGCATTTCTTTAAGCGTTGTGCAGTAGTTTCTTTCTCATTTAGTGAGGCTTCTGCTAGCATAAGCAGTAACAGGTTCGAATCAACCTGGGGTTCGCTGAGACAGAACAGCTCCAATTGCCGTATCACTAGAATCAATATCTGAAACGAAGCAACCCGCGTCATTAGATGTGTCCGGAAATGTCAGAACGGGTGCAGTACAGAGTATTTCCCACAATCGGTTAAATGATTCCTCTTAATCAGTTGACCAAACGAAGGTGGTGTCTTTGTTCCTGAGGGAACTGAGGGGTATTGCGACTTCTGCAAAACGCGCTATGAATCGCCGATAGTAAGAAGGTAAACCGGGAAAACTGCGGACATCATCGACGGATTTCGGCACAGGCCAGAACCGTACACGCTCGATTTTGTCAGGATCACACCGCACTCCGGCAGGGGAGACAATGTGTCTTAGATATTTGACATGTCGGAAAAATTTGCATTTGGTCGGTTTTAGCTTTAGCCTAACGTCTCGAAACTATTTTAGAGTTAATCGCAAACTAGCCAGGCGTTCCTCGGGAGTATATCCATGTAAAGTAATGTCATTTAAGTACACGAAGCACTTATCTGGTAGCAGCTCACGCGGTGCCGTATGCATCAACCGTTGGAAGGTGGCGGGTACATTAGTCAGTCCGAACGGCATCGACTGGAATTCATACAATCCGGAAGGGATAGCAGAGGTCGATTTGCACTGGTCCTCCGGATGTAATAATAATATATACTTTCTCAACGCATTTGTGGGAAATACGCTCGGGTGTGCACGAACATGACAGATAATTACATGCGGTACAAAGCAACAAATGAGACAACATGAAACCTGTTGACAAATAAAGACGTAATCAAAGGGGAAATAGCCACAGTTTACAACGTTCGATTTACACATGAGGAAAGAAGATAGTTCGTCTGCTCCACAGATTTAGTCCAAAAAATGAGATGTTACATTAATTAATCCTTTACAAGGTTAAGTAAAGACGACGCTTCAAATATGTCAAGGTCACGTCGGAAAATACATGCAACTGCATCTTCGAGGGATTTCGCCGTTAGTTGATGTAACTTCAGCCGGAAAATGCTGAAGCAACAGTGTTGGCGAGGGAGGACGGGAAGTCCCAAAATCTGGCGAAGAATTGAGCAGACTTCAGCGCGGGACCGCGGTGACCGCTGGAAAACGTTGAAAAGTTGATAATCATATTAATCGCTCGGCCAATATGCGGTTTCGTGCCACCATTCATCGCGAAAATTTTCCTTGCATTATGGATTCTCGTTGGAATAAGATAAAGAGCGCAGTGTTACGTTTTTAGTGGGGAAATGTGAAGTAATCACATGTAATACGAAGATTAACGTAAATGTTATATTTTTTAACAAAACTTCGTGCGATATTAATGTTTTTGTTTTTCTTTCAATAAAGTGTATAATATTGGCGAGTATTTGTTATAATATTCCGCGATAATTGGGTAACCAGCAGCTACTTCCAGACTGATTATCACGTGATAATCAAAACTCCGTACTAAGTTTTTTCGTCAGTTTGTTTTATAGGGTCAATGATTAGGAAAGAAGCATTTCATAGCAAATGATGAATACTAGGTGGTTAACGAGGAGAGTTAGGAGCAGAAAAGACAACACGATATGAATTGAGGTTTCAATGGGATTATTATGTATTTGTGACGTCAGTTTGTGTTACAGGGTCAATGTTTAAAGTAGAATAAATCAATATTTCATAGTACGCACCAGTTACTAATGGTTAATGAGGAAGGTTTGAGGCAGGGGAGACAACGCACAATGTGGATTGGGGTTGTAATAAGATTTCATAAGGTGAGTGAGGGAGATGTTTTCAAGCAGTTTTCTGTGGAGAGTTTGTGTATGTTGGCCAAGTAAGCAGTCATTACCGGCTATTATTAGCTATAGCCTGACTGAGTACCAAGGTTAACAGGTTATTACGAATGGGCATATGTATGCGGAAAAATGTACATGTGATATATAATCCTTTTTTGTTTTTGTTTTGGTTTAAGTAGAACTGTGTGTAAGTAATGCACATGAATAAAATGATATGGTTTCGTGGGTGCGTAATGAACCAAATACTGGATGAGTTGTGAGTAATCGACGGATAGACAGTAAACAGTTTCAGGCGAGCTGTTTCAAATGGGACTCTGATAGTAAAGATGGGTGCATACGTTTATCCTGCTGACGGCTAAACATTATCAGGACCACATTCAAAAAGGTCATCAGAAGATATACAAAGTTTAAAGATTGACATTATGTTTGATGAGGTAAGGAAGCTGTCCAGGCCCTTTTTAAAATGCTGAATGCCGTTACTGGCTCTGATTTCATTCAGAAGTTTATTCCAAATATAGGAATATTTTACAATAAAGAAGTTGACCCGTATCTTTTTGCATGCTAACAGGGATGGCACAGTGGAACCCTTATTTCTGAGACCATATCTGGAGCTGTGTTGGAAATGAGCTGCGAACGCTGTGGTGATGGCGTCCGAGTGTGTCAGTTTATACATAAGTGTGAGATTCATCTTTAGTCTTCGTTGCCAAAGTGGATCGATGCCAAGTTTTGACAACGTCCATTATAGGTAAGTGAGGATGTATATCCTATTAAACTTTCGGTGAATGAGCGTTGGAGATTTTCTAAAACAAGCCTATCGGAGTTGCGTAGGTGGCAATAAATGAAGGTGCAATACTCAAGTTGAGGTCGAGCACACATTTCGTAAACAGCCAGTCTTGCATCTAGTAGACCGAATGTTTTTGATACAGCCTGTTATTCTTTTGGTTCTTGCTACCTGAAAGCGGACTTGTTCAGAGAAATTGAAGGAGTTTGAATACCATATTCCTAGATCTCGAGTGGATGTGGCGGTGTCAAAATGATCATCATCTAGTAAGACGGATAAATTGGGTATTTGACAACCATAAGTGATAATGTTCGACTTGTTTGCTGAGAACGTTGTGAGCCATGTTTTGCGCCGCGACTCCAGTGGTGCTAGGTCGCGTCGTATATTTTGTAGGCATGGGGCAAGGTTGCTGGGTTGGCGGAATGAGTAAACGATTTTGGTATCGTCAGGTGAGCAGTGCTCTCCGATTTCTACAGTTTGAGTTCGGCCTTCAAGATATGACGAAATCCAGCTGTACAAGAGGTCTTGTATTCCAAGGGATGCTATTTTGATAAACAGGCGCTTATGGGGCACACGATCAAAAGCCTTTTGCATTTCAAGGATTATGATAATCACTACATTTCTTGCATCGGCAGATACCGATATATGGTTTAGGAATTCAAATTAACATGTCATGCAAGGGCGCTTACTAAGAAGACCGTGTTGTGAAGGGGTTATAAGATTTTGCGACCTTAAGAATTCGACGATGGGCGCTTTTATTATTCTTTCAAACATTCTGTAGCAGATTGGTTTGTGGTTTACTGGAGTATAACTACTAATTTCCTGTCTTGGACAACTTTTGTAACGAGGAATTATGGTTGACTTTTTCCACTGGGGAGGAAAAGTACTGGATGGAAGTGATAGCGTGAACAAATTTAGTAAGAGGATTAGTACATCCTCACCTCCCTGCTTGATGACGACTGGTGGGATACCATCAGGTCCAGGGTGGATTGTGGGTTTAACGGTAGCCAACTGTGAGCGGACACTTCTAACATCAACCGAAAGATTGTGCAGACCTCTTGTTGTTTTCAACGGAATAACGGGCAATACTGCGCTCTCCACGCTAAGCGCAGCAGCAAAATATGAGTTGAAGAGTTCACCTTTCAACTGGTTCGTCAGTAACCGTATTATCTTTCAGAGTAATAACTTTTGTGGGAGGGTCGCTCATGGAATTTCTCCGTCTCATCAGTTCCGTTAGTCTCATGCTCCTTTGCTCACTGACAAGCGCGAGCTTATCTTTGTTTGCATAACGCATTTGCGTTCTGTGTTCAATGTTTTCAAACACACTGCCCATTTGCATTACCAGGGAGAAGTCCGGTGTCCTTCTGTGCATCGACCTAAGTGATTTAAGTTTTCCAATCTCTATTGCAGTTAGGACTGTACTTTGCACACACGAATCAACGCGTTTTGACTTTGTGGGGGCCAGAATATTGATACGAAAGTTGAAGTGCTTGATAAATTCCTCGGTTGCTACGTTTGGGTCTGATGTAAGAAAAAGTATATTCCAATTTAAGGATCTTAGTAAGGAGGAGAAGATGGTGCAATCGATGTATTTGATCGGACGGCAAAATACAGCTGTGGGTTTGATAAATTTATTGAGGTCAAACTGACACTAGGCGATATTATGGTCACTTTCTGGAAATTTTTCCAGGACGGATATTCCTACGAACGAGATACCTATAGTGGATATGAGATCCAAAACATGTTTCTGTCTGGTGGACTCCAAGACATATTGGTTCTATCCATTTATTTGCATGCATGAAAGAAAATCAGCTTGCCTTTCAGGAGCTGTGAATGAAGTCCAGGAGACATTAGGCATGTTGAAGTAACCACTTATTAGTTTGTATTCGCAGGGTATGTTCGATACATGACATATCACCTCTACATGGTCCTTGAAGTCCTTGCTAGTAGCATTAGGCGGTCGGTAAATACATCCGATGAGTAGGTCGCGAGAACCTGTAGAGACCATTAGCCCCAACAAATCGTTGATTTTATTAAGACTGGGCTCGTCAAGTGTAGCTGCGGAAAACAGCTCTTTTAGGTAAATGATGCATCCACCACCTCGTCCTCCGAGACGATCCCCACGAAATATATTATATACTATGGGGCTTGGTTGTGTGTCCGGATTATCAGGGGAGCACCACGTCTCAGTGACAAGAAGGATGCGGGGATTAGACAAAAAGACAAAGGATTTAAAGATGTGCATCTTGTTTGTCAATGATCTTACGCTTATGAGCAACAATTTAAGGGAATTCTTTCTGTCAGGCACAACAATTAGGCTGCCAAAGAACTGCATGACAGATGGGGAGGTGGGTTGCGAAATATCATATAGAGAGGTCCAGTCTAAGGGATGTAACAATTTTCCACTCGTGTTTGAGTGGATGTCGCATAGGTTTGACTCCACGACAGAAAGTGTTGGAAGAGTGTCATTATGGTAGGATGACTGAGTGGGACGTGGGGAGGAGGGCCAGGTGATGGTGGGTATAATACCGGGCGATGCGCTAAGAAAAGGACTCGGTTGGCCGACATTTGTGCTAGATATATAATCGAGTGGTGATGTACTTATCGGAGTACATACGTTAAGAATATGGTTACTGGTAGCATTCATACTATGGACAGAAGGATAAGGTATTGCGGAGCTACTGGGTAATGCACGAACAGTGTGAAACCTTCTATATTTGCGGATCAGCTTAAAATTAATAGAGGACCAATTGTTCATTTTCATCTGCGAAGCATTTTCTCTTAAGATGTGTTAGTTAGAAGCAGATAGGTTGTGTTTATGAGATACCGCCGATTTACCCCTATGTTGCAAATCTAGGACACTGTTTTCCAGTAGGCACCGTACAGGTTTCAATGCTGGTTTTGAGACCTGTTCAGGCGTTTTGGGTTAGTGATTCGCATGTACAGTCACTCCAGATATTAAGGGGAAACGCCCGCAATGAGAAGGAGGTGGATTTGCTTGTCCATCCTTGTCTTTGTTCTTGAAATTTGGAGTATTGCCCCCAACACTCCGGAGCTTTGGACACCTTAGGTCCGGAATTCATTTCAGTCAGCGCCCCGGTGGACAGAGGGAATCATCGATGACTGGGAAAATTATTTTCAGCGCTAACCGTGTGTTTTACTGGAGATGCTCTACCGCGCCTAGCTTCAGCAGAGATGGGCGTGGCTCGATTTTCGGTATCCTTCTGGACTGACTTCGTGACATTGTTGTCCGTTACAACTTGCTGATCTAAGGAAGTCGTGGAACAGTCTAGATTAATAGTCAAGTCAATGAGGTTATTGATTTTGTTGCTCGGGTTCTTTTTTCACGGGAAGTATTGGCTCGCGATATTTCCCGTTGAAGTGGTCTTGTCACCAAACCTTTTTATCCACTTAAAAGTTGTGACACGTATAATATGGTCCTGTTTTCTGACGAACCCATTTGCTACAAGTTCGTCTGTGAACTGCGATAACAGTGGACAACATTTTTGCTGTACCTCCTTGCGAAGTCTTAAACAGTGACACTCCTGACATTCCATCCTACTTGCCTTGACTAAGACTTTTTTCACGGTCAGCAAGGGTATTCTGTCAGGTACGCTAAACAGAACGACTTTACTATCGCAGCGTGTCCGTTTGTGCAGTTCGGTAGCTATGGTGTCAATGAACGTTCCAGCAGCTACGAGATCTCTATGACTAGAAGTAATGGTCTCAGAATGGGTGCTAACTGGGGCATTCGGAATGCTAATCACTGGATTTGGCCGGCGCAAAATGTTAGTAGAGTCTTCATACCTACTGTGTATTTTCGCCATTTCAGCCTCTAGGTTCGTCGTTTCTTTGCCTGATCTGCGAATACTTCGGCAATAGAAACTGAACAGGACTTAGCCCTGTTCCTTCCTTGTGCGGGGCTAACATTTATCGTTGAAATTATCGTTTCGGCAGCAGATTTTGGCTCCTTAGCGATGGTGGCAGTGGAACAGGTTTTTAACGTTGAGCCTGGGGATTTTATGCCCCTCCTTGTTGTCAACATGCTCTTTTTGCATGAGGCTGATCGCTTTGCGACTGATAGCTTTTTAGTATTAGCTGACTTAGTAGGCATTCTGGTGAAATATTTCTTTTTTTAACAAATAATGATTAAAACTTTTCAGAGTAATTAATTGTAACAGAAATGGGCGAATAGTAAGCTAATTTGTATGGGTATTTGATTTAAACGGAAAATACACTCGCACGCAAAAATAACTGGCTTTTTTCGAAACACCTCGTTTAACGCATGCCGAAACCAACACAAATCTTTGACAACGTGGTAATCAAGCGCCGATCTGCCGTAGTCTAGTCCAATTGGAATATCTTGGCAACGGTTGGGTCAACGTAAAATTAAAGCCCGACCTCATAGTCATAGCAAGAGAGCGTCTAGCCTCAGGACGTTCTTTTAGTAAGTACGAAAAAGTGGGCAACTTTACCATTCTTGTGGACCCAGCGGGACGCTCGGACCCAGCAGCCAGAGTTTCATCCCCTAGCTAGAGGCTTGTGACACTCCATTGGACGTTGCCTTAATTCTGAAGGTTCATGTTCCAATTGGCAGGCGGAAATGAGGTTACAGATGACCCATATCTTTAATGCGGCAGGACGTTCACTAGCCACTTCTTAATCATTTTACAATACACAACCATCATTTCCCCTCTGTAGATTTACCCCATATTGACCGTTATTATTTATCACGCTGCCTTCAGTCCTATGCAATGCTCGTCTCTACTCACCAGGAAGTTCCTTATCATCCAGAGTGCCCTCGTTGGTAAAATCTAAAACACCTGTCCATGTAGACTTGACGTACTCCAACGCGGTTTGCGCAATGCTCAATAGCCAGGAGGCCATGGTTCGGCGCCGGCCTCTCAGACTCCAGCCAAAATGATCGTACTCGCATAAGGCCCATCACCACTGCCCAGTCTCTGTTTCAGCACCCAGCTTGCTTCATGGCTGTCGCAGCCTGTCAGAATCCCTGCACCGCTATCAGTCAGACTCCTCGAGGATAGGTCCGGCAGGTGAGCCTATTCTTCTGTCTCATAGCGTTGAATGACATCAGCCTGCGTCAGCGGCAGCTGCTTCACTGCATAAACTGAACCAGCTGTGTTCGAATGCTGCTGAAACGAGGATTGCGACCCAACTGGTATTTGGTTACGTGGTGTTGCGTAGATTGTATGTGGAGGACGGGACATCACGTGATAGGATCATCCCTGCAAGCTGGTCGCTTTTAATAGATTCATTGGACAATGTAGTTTCATTCCTGGTATCTAAAAGAGCATATTTTATCACCGACGCCTTTGGACCAATCAATCCCATCGGGACGAATATTAAACACGCACTTTTCAGATGGACGTAACTATGTACAAGGATGATTTTATTTTCTCGTTATGACTTAGTTCCGGCTTATTCTCATGAATTAATGCATGATGGTGCTGCCCACAACATGGTATCTCAAATCTTGTCTGTACCTTACATGACCCCGCCATATGTCTCGCTTTCAGGCAAACAAAGCAGAGCCCGCTGTTTTGGGCGTTGTCTTGCGTTGTTCCAAAAAGTAATTAATAAAACTGGCACAATGAGATATCTTGTTCGTCCGAAAACACCAGGAGCTTCAGGCTTATCCCCTCATAAGGTGCACGTACTCCAACGTTGCGCCTGGAGTACCTAAGTTGCTGAGGTCCAGAAGAGGTTGAGCTATTCATCTTGCTTTCTGAACGAGTAAACAGTCAGTCATACTGACTAGCGCTAACCGTCAATCATTGCTCCATAAAATTCCGTGGGTCTATGAAGGTGGATTCCCTTCCGTACTACGTTACGCTCTCAACAGCTTCTGCCCATTCTTTCTGTAAGTGGTGAGACAATCACTCAACTGTCTTAGTGAGGTAAGTTCAGAGGTTTTGTTCTGCACCGCAGTCTAGCTGCCTCAACATCGTCTGACAGCCCATCATCTGACTGGCTAGTCCACGCAAGCCATAAACATCGCCAGCGACTAGTTTATTACTCATGAAAACTTCTCACTTACCGCCTGCCTAATGTCATGTTGGCGGCCAAATTGTTGTTGTAGAATTCTCATGGCCGCTGTAAACCCCACCTCTTTTACCAAGCTTATACAGGACTTAACTGTCCCTCTTGCCCCGACACAACAGTAACGCAACATACATGTAAGCCCTCATCTTTTATCAGTCAATTAACCCGCCACCTTACCTTCATATTTTCTGGCAAAGATGAGGTAATTCTTCGGGGGTAAATCGCAGCTGCTCGCCTCAATCAGTGGAAGACTGGCTGTGAGCCAAGTGTCTGAGAGCCCGCTTTAACGACTCAACTAAAAGGAGTTTTTCTTGATACCCTTCGTTAAACAGACGGGCTGACAGTATACCTCGGTGCAGCACTAAGTCTTGTGCCAGTTGCCAGGACGGATCAGGATTTTGAGGAACTACGGCTTTTCTTGTAGTGGTCAAGCAGTCCACGTCTCAAATCTTGACTTTATGGTCAGCTCTTCTAACAGATCATCAAAAACTTCATTAGAGACATCTCTCACAGCACGATTAAGCCGAAAGTGAAGTACGGCAGAAGAGTTAGACACACTCTCCATCTGCTATAGTGGGGCCGCCGCAGTCTCCACCATCATCCCTGGGCCGGATACCTGCTCGGTCTCAGGTGTCATAAACAAACGGCAATCATACATAACAGCACACAGGTTAGGTGGGCCCTATCATTGAGAATATTCTTAGAAACACTTAAAACAATTAAAAGAAGCGAACTGTTTGTAACCTTTAAAGAATTAAGGGTAATGGAAAGGGGAACGTCAATACAGGTACGAGTTCCCAACCTCTTCTCGTCCGAAAGGAGAAATGGTTCATGGGTCATTACTGCTGCCTCTTGAGGCACAGGAGCGTTTGATCGTCCGGTGGCAACTTCCACAGCATCCGACAACGTCATTCTCGTAGAATGCAGGGATTCCATGTTGGGAGAGCGCTGTTAACCGTCATCGTTGGAAAGAAGGATATCCGGACCAAGTATTGAGAAACTCGGATACCATTGAACCGTTCGTTAACAGTTCAATTCCACAACGAATTATGCGTAATCTGTTGATTCAGTAGGTGTTTTTTCATTGTCCAACAACAGAAAAACTGATTTTTCTTTCAAACGGATGGTGGGAAGCACTAACGAAAACTGGACGCGACACGGTACTAAGTGAATCAGTGAGCACGAGAAGTAAATCTCACTTCGGATACGAAAAATCCCTAGGAGCTGAACGAACAGTTTGCCCGTACAATAAAATCGACAGCTAGGCACCGCTCGCTAATGGGGGACGATGAAAGCGGAATTGGGCTCACGCAAACGATTGGCCATTGGTTGGGTTAGAGCAAAACGACCGTTCGTGCCTCCAAGAATTATGGGAGTTATAAGTCAACAAAGAAATTTATAAGCAAAATATCCCCTTCGGCAGTTGTAACTTCACAAGGGAAACACACTGATTAAAATTATTGGAATTGTTAGCAACGGCTGACATAAGAGTATAGGTCATTAGTGCAGTTTATTTGGGGAAGGTTATAATCATGCGGCCACCTTTTGACAAATCAGACAATAGCAAAATCAAGCACAATCATCTCGGATATGTTACGATACGCTTAACAATTGCAACCATTCGTGATCCCTCAGTGGCAATAAATAAAAATTTAAAAGCATCTCGCATTTTTGGATGGATATTGTGGCCTACAATCATTTAGCCCCCTTAATGTTTTCCAAAAATATTGCTTCTCTTTAAATGTGGGCAGAACCTAAAATCTGTTGGTGAGGGTAGTAAGGAAGATTATATACATTCAATTCTTCTGTGCTTAACCGAGTTAGTTAAAGACATAATACGTACAAATGCATGCGCCAAACTGTAACAATAAAGCCACTGAACTACTGATGAATTTGCTGCGCGGAACCCTGACGTGTGGGCCTGACACCACGCGTATCATCTGGTGGATAATCCTATTGTCAGCGAAATCGTTTCAATTTGCGGAGCCTTCGAATCTTTTGTTGCTGCTTTCTTTGGCTTGGAAAATAAACTGTTAGCTGAACTTAGTACGTCTCTCATTATCGTCCCCATTGATGCAGAGTGCATTTGTTTGAAGGTGGCCATACCAAATACATCATTCTGACAAAGTCTCGATGACACCCATCACACTGATGCCCAACACAACGTGGATGGCCTACATATTTTGTTATCAGGGTATTTTGATTTCATTTACGTTTGGCGCCCACTTTACTCAGCAAAGAAAATATCTACCCTCTCACCTCACCACATAATAATAATAATAATAATAATAATAATAATAATAAATTTCTCAACGTATCTGTAAGACTAGCAAAGTGTAATGATTGCCGCCTCATCAATCATTCATTCGCGCTGCCGAAGCTGTTTAACACCATAATAAAAGGCAAGTTCGATTTCTTACTTTCAATGAACCTTATTATCCATTATCTGCAAGGTTTCCGCAGCAAACACCGGATAGACCTTCATCCGCTGACTCACTGGAAGGAATCGTCATTACGGAATGCGCGGTGTAGCAAATATACGTCCTCCATAAAATCTTGTCACGGTTTGACACTCA
This sequence comes from Paragonimus heterotremus, assembly GCA_013368495.1. NCBI lineage: Eukaryota > Metazoa > Platyhelminthes > Trematoda > Plagiorchiida > Troglotrematidae > Paragonimus > Paragonimus heterotremus. The sequence goes on from LUCH01006773.1 coordinate 11,899, forward strand.
GTGAACAAGATAAAATTAGAGACTTTGACTTACGGAGCATGGTACGCGTCAAAATTTACATCAGCCACTTTATCGAAAACACAAGTGTGCTACACTCGGTGTTCCGTGACCTGTTCGGAATTTCCGAACTAGCCACCATTATCTTCTCGGACGTACAAGTCTTCGATTACGAGCCTTATAAACTCCCTCAACCAAGCCAGAATATTGTCATTTTCGGCATGTTGTCGGGCCGGTTTTCTTAGTTCGGGGGACTTAACCGAACGGTGAGTGTTTAAGAACACAGCGCAATGTCACGGGAAGTCTCCAACGTGGTAAATACGACAAGCGTTTTGAGTTCTTTGCTGTTTTCAAACAGAAGCGACTTTCCTGATTCCACTGGCGCAACTGAAGCGTTTCCTTGTTTTTGTGTCATCATTGTTTGTGCATTTCTCACTCCACACCTCGCGTTTGGCAATCAAAGTGCACTGATATATCCTTTAGAGTTAACGTCCGGGTGCAAAACATAGCTGATAAAGTTTTTGAGCCAACAAATCTAGCGTTGCTGGTTGGCAAATCCCTCGACGCTTTAAGCCGATAGACTGCCACAATATAAATTGTCACTTCAGCCTGCGATCTACACACGTTTCACTGAAGGTAAGCAAATTTTCCAGGTACCAAAAGCCATAGGAGAAGTCAGGTTACATCAGGCAAACTCTTCTTCCTGCTGCAGCACACTCGTATCTACATAAATTTTACATTCGGCCGCAGCTGGAAAAATGTACATCTGTCCATGGCGTTGTTCGGTGTTCCTGCAGGATCCTTCGGGAAAACTTGCAAAGGTTTTCCGACAGAAGTCTGGTAATATAATCTTCTCCAACTGCTTTTACACAGTGTTGCGGCCAGTTTGAATTTGGTGTCTTTTAGATAAAAAAGACTCAGGTAATTCCCTGAATTTATGTGTAACCAAATTCACTCTAGGGCATGTACCACAAATCGCTTGCAGTACCCAAACTCACGGGATAAACAGCGAGTAATAAACTAGTTATGACGCAAAACTGAGCTCGATTCAGTAAAAACAAAGAGTGGGATTTGTAGGTATAGTTATAACTTGGTTGCGTTCGGGGTTACAAGCAACTTTTCCGGCGGCAATAAGTAAAACAATTAGTTTTGGAATGCGAAATAGAAAGATGTCCATCTCATTACATCCTATCTGTGCATGCGTTGCGGAGTGCTCGCCAACTTCAAAGTTGCTGGACCAATGGAAGCAAAGTAATCAGGACACGCCTGGTTAGCTGAGGTCGTAGCATTCCGGCAAATGGGCATATATCTGGCGCACTGTCACATGAGACCTGCTAGCCAACAACCTGCGATCATCACTGGGTTCCGCAGAATTTCGACACTGCACTTAGTGAGGTACTGTAAGTTGTCTCCAGCATGTCAGCTTGCACTTCCCAAACAAGGACTACGTGCTAATTTTCCCCTGAAAAAATGTTCTTAACAAACGAACAAACTGAGAGGCATGAGTTTCAAACCCTTATCATCAGATGGGTACCCAGGTACCTGGGTTTACAAATTCTGTGTAGAGTATGGCTGCGTAGACTCCAGCACTAAAATTTGCCATACGATGAGCTCATACCGTGCGTCTCTGGAGAACAGGGCCCAAGACAAACTGATTGCTAGTCACGGGAAGCTAAAAGCTGGAATAATCTTTCTGCGTTCTCAAAACTTTGAAGTACGTGGACCATTCGCAGTCAGTTTGAACATTACTAGACAGCGACGTTTAAGTGATCTCCGTTGGTTTGCTCTGAACAGTACAGACTAACTTGAATGACCCAGTAGAGTTAACTGTGTGCCTTCTATCTGAACAGAGAAGTCAGGAACGGTTTTTCCACGATGTATCTCTCGATCGCATTTTGCTGCATCTCATTAGGTACACACTGCAGTGTGTGAGTTTATATAGTGAAGTTCACTGGGCATTGTGAGGCCAAACAACAAAATCCACAACTACACAAACACACGCACGTCCGTACACATTGGTTACCAGGACAATTTAATACTGGCGAACAGGTCTTTCTGTACGCAGATGGGCGGCTTCCATTTGCTAGTTGTTACTACCTATGTGAACCGGATAAACCTTCGATTTTTTGTTGCATAACGTAACCAAAACGCCTTCTTTAGGTTCAGTTGGGTTCAACAAGTCAACAGACGACGGTCGATCAATAGCGCTGATTCATTGTGGCTTGTCTTGTTCTGACTTGAGCCCAACATTAGGGTTTCCATGACCGTTTTACGAACCCAAACTGGAATGTACTTATTGACCCGATCACGTAACTGCAGCTCCGTTCTGCCTGTGCAAGTGGCCCGGCATTCACACGAGAATTCACGAACGATGTGACATTTGGCCTTGAACGGTAGCGGTGTTTTCAGAGGTGATGTTGGGATTCGAGTGGTGATGAAAGACATGTCCGGTTGGGTTGCATAGAACGTGCGCCCCATAGCCGCCGTGAGACGAGTTTTCAACAGAGTGGCACTGTCATCACCTTTATGTGGCAGACGGAGATGGGCATTTGGTTTGGGGGCCGTTGAGCCCACTGCAGCGGCCGGCTTTCGTTTTCTAGATTTCTCGACAAATGCCGGTGAACAGCTAGTTTATTTGCGTGTGGTTCTCAATAATGACACTTCTTTGGCCAATGTTTCTCCTGAGCAGATTCTTCTTGTGCGATAGTACAAAGTTCTCACTAGACCCTGCTTGTACCGGATTGGCACAGAACTGGGAAAGTTCAGGTATTGTCCACTCCAAGTGTGTTTCCGGTGGACGGACCGCGGTAAGCGACCGTTGATCTGGCGCTTCGTGAGAATATCCAAAAAAGCCAAAGTTTTATCCTGTTCACGCTCACTGGTGAAACTTATTTTTGGATTCCGCTGATTCACTGACTGGAGCATACTCGTTGCCATCTCCTTGGTATCGACAGTTATCAACACATCATCAACATAACGCCAATAGATATGAGCCTGACTGATAACGGTGTCTGCGTTCTGCTTCAGGAATGCAACAAAAATACCGGCTAGCAGCGGACAGAATAGACTGCCTAAGGCAACACCATCGATTTGCGTATGGCCAGTTTCTTGGAAGTGGAACTTTACGTTCGCTGCGTATAGTAGGAGAAGGCGTTCTAGTTGAGACGCAGGCGGTCTGATGTTCAGTTTATGTGTCAATATACTGACAAATTATATCGGCCGTCTGTATCAGACGGACATTGGCAAACAAAGAGCCGATGTCCAAACTGGCCATACTTTCATTGTCGCAGTCTGAACCGTCAAGTAAATTGATTAGATCAAAACTATCTCTCACAGTTTTCCGAGCCTTCGATTGCCTTAGGGGTTAAATAAATTGGGCTAGCCACCGTGCCAAGCTGTGTTGTAGTGAACTGCACATGGATAGTATTGCCCTCAGTGATACACCAAATTTGCGAAGTTTGGGCAAGCCATACAGTTAAGGAGTATGTGATCCTCTAGGTTGCCGTTGACTGATCAACTAGGTGTCCTTCCATCAATGCTTGCATTTCTTTGTAACTTCGTGGTTCAAATTCAGCAGTATTGTCTGCTGAGTTATCCGGACGGAAGTTGATTGTGTCTTTTAATCGTGGCTGCATCCCTGATATATAGTTAGCCTTATCCATGACTGTAACGCCGGAACCTTTGTCTGATTGTAGGGTTATCAGATTTTATTAGTTCATAGCTCAGAAAGGGCATTAGTGTGTTTCGGAATTAGAATTGTGTTCTGTTTGGAGGAAGTAACTCTGTATTGATGCTCGAGATCGACTAGCCTGGCTTTAAACCAACCACGAGCGTCTTCTGATACCGGACTGAGTTGTGAGAGTTGGTTAAACAGAAGGTCGAACTGGGCCTGTGACTGCATGCTAATGTTCTTCTCTGAGGGTACAAAAATTAAAGACCACTAGACAGGGCTTCTAACTGAATGCTGCTGAGTTGAGTTGACGATAGACTGGTCACACACCTATCTGACAGGAGTAGACTATAACCGTTGTCATTAATTTTGTTGCTATACATCGTGCTCATGCTGAACAGTGCTCCCGTATACTTCCAACCAATTGATTAGTCTTATGCACAATCCACCTTACCGTGTAACAGCAGGTAAACAAGCATCCTCTGAGCATGAGAGTGCTGGCCTGATGGTTAAATATAGGAGCATACGTTCGTCAGATTTCTTCCTTTAGAAGCCGTCAAAGGCCGTAGGAATACCTCTAAATTTTGGATGGACGTTCGTTTGACTTCAGATCCATTATTAGTATCCGCCGGTTCAAAATCGACTTGGACAGTCACATAGTCACACGAAATCTGATAGCACTCTTGAAACTATTACTATTAGCCTAATCACTATTTTAAAGCAGCCTCTGAGGCATTCGGATTACAGGTCGTCACCCCGATATTCTGAGGTGTAGGTTGATTCATCTGGCATTTATTTACGCCGCTGTTCTAAATGGCCAGCCAAATACTGCTGGTGTCTACGATATTCATTGGAGCACCAGCATCCGCTAAACACTTGTATTCTAAGTGCCATGTTCAATCACACCTATTGTTTAGCATTAAAATATTACAAAAACAATTACCACAAACGTAGCATGTACTCCTATAATCTTACGTGTGCACTAAGTTTTATCCCTCACCACTGTGTGACCATATTACACGCGCTGCGGGTTATTGAGAGGGCATGTTGTATTTTGTGACCCGTGTTCAATAGTGCAAAAATGACAAATAGATCAAGACAACTCACCGTCCCTTCGAGTTTAGCTACACAACCAAAACCAGCACGTACCACATCTGGCTTCCTTGTGTTTGACACAAGGCAATGGGGCAGATGTTAGCACAGTATGTTACTGCTGCTGACCTGTTTGCTATCCATCTCTTCTACGTAGCTCTCTAGTGGGTGAGCGCTAGAAACGTCCGTGTGATTCCTGAATTGGTTTCAACCCTAAGCGAAACGCCGCTTCGAATGTCCAATCTACTTCTATCTATGTCACAAGTACTAGGCAACCAGAAAATCCCATTACGTCATGATAATCGTACCGCACGCATCTGTTTCCGACTCTTCTACTCCACTGAACGTTCTTATGAGGAGCAGCAAGATGTTGATAACCATTATCGTCTCAACTAGGTTTGGCCCTCGCTAGATCGTAAAATTAACGTTTCGTGAGTGCTTACCGCTCATGGTGGAGCTGACGCCAATCAGTTCAACCAGTTATCTGTTGACACATGGTTGACTAGAACCGCCAAAATCTTTTCAAGGACACTACCTTCGGAACCTTGTGAACTACAGCACAACTGGCCCTGGTGTTGTGAGCGACGAACACGGATGACACAAAGGTTATTTACTGAAAAAAGCAACACATGGGTTAAGCGCCTAAACAGGACAACAAACGAGAACACTCATTTGCATACGGTGTAAATTTGTTGATCCACGAACTGAGAAAATTGGTCTCCATCGTTCGTACTCTCCAATTTTTCCCACCAACCTGACACTTGTTCCCACTACCTCACCCACCCTGTTTTGTTTTATTGAATTAATGTATCAATAAATGTCCGCGACTCCAGTGGCTTTTCTTATCCTGATCTGCTGGTGTGACGGTTCACCTTTGACCCTGTTGGTCTTGTGGAGAAACTATTGACTTTGCTGGACGAGATTATCGTCGCGAACGATTGAGGTTTGACTTTTGTAATTACCGATGCATTTCTTCAATAGTACTGCAGAAGTTGTTGGATCTAACCTTGTTCTCATTTTGGGGCCCATATTTTGGGCTACGCGTAACTCAAGGATCAAACGTGAATCGTTACATACGGTACTCGGACAAGACCTCTCGGTTGACACAGACGTCAATGCTCAGCTCTTTCACGTAGCAAGGACCATTTTGTGCGATGCTGCACTCCGATGTTTCTTTCTGCATATTTCCTGTGGCTACTTCGATGTCAAAATCGATGCCATGGCTCCACTACTGAATAGCATTCGTGTGAGTATCATACTACGACCGCTTGCCCTCAGTACACCAGTACAGTATACACTACTCAGTTCTGAATACATTAAATTTGGCAACCGTCGGACTTTGTCAGCGATTGATATGATGACTTTTAATAGAGCTGAGCTATTCATGGAGTAAGTACTCTGCATATCCATACCGATTGTGAGCGGAAACTTGCCGATTTACTCCCCGTTTGCTAGGAACTACCAACTGAACGCACGACTGAAACTGCTTAGTATCCAAACAATTTCGACTATTCAACAAATTCGCCGCTGAAGACCACAGCGCGCAACCTGCCATGTAACAACACGTGTTCAAATTAATTTCGACCAACTCTACAAGCTATCAGGGCGATACATCCTAAGTAGACACCATGGGCTCCCCCCTAAATACACAGTTTCAAAGTTTTCGTTTAGATCCGTCTCGGATCGCTCAACGAATTGAAGTCAAGGTGATCTGCCCAAACGACAAATACGCAAACACCAGTTCTACACACCTTCATAAACGTTCCCATTTGCTCTCATTTGATAACTGGGGAAAATGTTCGCATAGTCCACGAGGATAAACAACAACACAAGCTTACCTTCCAAGACGAACCGTTAATGCCACAACCACGCTGTGTCCCTTAACGACAGTCAGTCGGGTAGTACTAGCAGTGCACCTCCTAGAATCAAATTATCTATTCTTCTAGTGCATGAATTCAAAAATGGGCCCGTTGAGTTTTTGCCAAGTTTCCCAAAACTTAGCAGATTCCCTTAAGTTCTTCAAGAATAATCAACTCTGCTAGGACTTTGGAGACATCTTCATCCCGGGTAGAGTATCCTGTGCAGAAACTATTCTTCCTTTGAACGTCGTATTAACGGTAATGTATATTTCTCAACCCATCTTTGAGAAACGCTCTCCGATTAGCGCGAACAATGCAGGTAATTAGAGGCGATACAGAAAAATATTTATACACTATGACAAGTGTGAAAATTCGTCAACAAATGAGACGTGATCAGGGCGAAACGACTGGCAGTTTGCGAAGCTTTTACGTATGCGCCAGGAAAGAAGATAGTGTGCGTGTTCCACAAGGTTTCACTCAGCAGGTGCGACGTTGCATCAGTTTGACTATAACAGGGTTGTATGTGGGCTGGCACTTCAAGTTCGAAGCCATAACGGAAAACCCGTTCAAATGCACTCCCAAAGCATTTCGCCGTTACTTGATGGAAATGACGTCGAAAAACGTTAAAATATATTGGATAAAACAAGGGAGGATGAAAGGCGCTAAAATTAGGCAAACAACTTTGCGGACTACGGAGCAGCAGCCAGGCGACTGCTCGAAAACGTCCGTACATCGTAAATCTTGCGAATCACTCAGCAAGTACGAGAATTGGAGTGATCGTGCATCGTAGAAGCTCGAGTGACAGATATCCGTGAAAGCAAAAATAAAAACGCAATTTTGTATGTTCGATGGGAAAATTTGAAGTGGTTATGCGTACTTCGATGAATAACGTGATATGGATTATTTTGGCAGGGACCATGCGGCATTAATATTTTGTGTTGGTTAATGAAATGCAAAAATGCTGAGAAGTGGTTGTTGTAGTTTACCTCGACAATTGGGTAACCGGCAGCCACTTACAGAAAATGACTGCCACGGGAGTTGGATTCCCATCCGCGCTGTATATTCGTGTTTAAATTGAGGTCGACTTTTGTAACGCAAAGTTTGGTGGGTGATTTAGATGGAGAATTTGAGGCAAGGGAGGTAACACGAGGGGCGACTCTATGTTTCAGTGCGATTGTGTGAGGTATACCGGTGGGATATTCTTGCGCTTTCTCTCCGGAAGTTTCGTGCGTGCACTGCCTTTGTAGGATGACCAGCAATCACTTAATATCGGACACCATCATTATAAAGTGAAAGTGTGTCGGGAAGAACGGATTTTTGCAAACGTACATACACATGTCGATGAATACATATGTGGGTCATGAGCATGTCTCAGGTGCGCGCGTCCTAAACCTGACTCTGTGTAAGATCCTTCCGCTAGATTTACTGACGAGCTGCAATCTTAAATTTTCTAACAGTTTGAGTAATGCATGCACGATGCTGCCTGTAAGTTGAATCATGTCGATTTTCCATTGGCTTAGTGAGTATGCGATAAATCAGCTGCTAGATGGGGTGATGGATCTGTTGAAGTTCGTCTGGTGGGCTTATCGTCTTTTGTCTGGTAGGATGCAGAGCGGTGAATTTGTTGAGGCATGCTTGGTCCGTATGTAGAAATCCTATCCTAAAATTGCCTTTATTTGTCCTTGCCGTGTGAAGTGAACAACCATCATAAGTTTTGTACCATAACTGCACGTAAAATGTTTGCTTTCTTCCTTTTCATAAGTATAATTGATCACTCACTGAAACTTTCTTTCTTGGTGCTGTTTCACACGTTCTCACCTTCATCCGTACCCGACTGCTTTACTGAGCTCATTTTCTGTTGACTGGTGGCTGTTTGTGGACGCCTGTTTAGGTACCCAATTTGAAACGCTTTCGTTGGATGATTTGTGTACAAGGTTGGTTCACATACAAAGTGAGGTAAAACCTTTCCATAATTTCAATAAACAGTGCCATATAAATTCAGATCGTTTCGGCCGCCTTTTCTGACGCTTTTTGGACTTGAAAGACAGTCCCATTAACCTGACCGTGTGAGTAAGCGTCATTGGAATTGTCGAATATGCGTCACTGAGTGAACTACCCGGAATTGTCAGGAGCGACTTAACATGAAGCATAAGTAGACGATAGAACTACGACAAACTGTTTAGAGCAAACCGCGTTCTAGAGCAGGCTGATAGCAGGAACGGACCCGTGCGTTACTCTCAACTGAGGACTGAATATTGTTAGGGCCACACTCAAAAACGTCTTTAGAGGACATGCAAGTCTTAAAGATAATGTCTGATAGTGTGAGATAGCTGCCAAGGGCCTTGCTAAAACACAGGATGATTTTACTAGCTCTGACATCGTTCCTGTGCTTATTCTGAACGCAGTAATATTTTGCAATAGAGGAGCTTACCCGTAATTTTTTCCTAGCTGGCTGGGTTAGCAAAAAAAAACTTAATCTCCAAAACCATATGTTGAAAACTAACGGCGAACACTGCGCTGAGGACGTTTTAATGTGTCGGATTATACAGCAGGGTAAGGTTCAGCTTTGGTCCTCGTCAACAGACTGGATCAGTACTCAGGTTTGGCAGAGTTTTATATAGGTGAATTAGGATGAACAAACTAGTAGGCTTTAATTGAATGATCGTTAAAGATTTTACAGCACAAGATCTTTATGCTTGCATAGGTGGCAGTAAATGGAGATGGAACGCTCGAGTTGAGTTCGGGCGTATTGTGTAGAGAGTTAGTCTTTCGGCCGGTAAGTGGAATGTCTTTTTGATATCTGAAAATACGCCTGTTCAGGGCAGCTGAAGGAATTAGAATACCATTGTTCCAGATTTCGAACATAAGTGATGGTATTGATATTACGACATTCAAATGATGCAGAACCCCTAAGTATTCTACAACCATTGACGAATGTTCGGTTTGTTTGTCAAGAACGTCATCAGCCACGCTTTATACCACGACTTTAATGATGCTAAGTCTTGTGGAATATCTTGTAGACAGGAAGCGGAGCTGCCGGGCTGGCGGAATGTGTGAACAATTTTGAAATCGCCAACAAACGGAAAAGACATGCTAGGCTTGATTACATCGCATGTATCTTTTATATACATGAGGAAAAGCAGCGGTCCCAGAAAGCTTCCTTTACTAACCCCATTAGTTAGTGGCTTTAGTGTTGAGCAGTGCTCTTCTGTTTTGACTGTTTGGGTGTGGCCTTCATGATATAAAGAGAGCCAGCTATATAATATACATCTGCCGAAAGACGCCATTTTGGTCAAAAGAGAGTTTAAGAGGCCCACAAGCAAAAGCCCTGCACGTGTCTGGAATTAAGATAATGTTCGGACTGCCTGCGTCAGCAGACTTTGGTACGTGGCCTAGGAATTCCAGCTGACACGTCAAGCAGCAGCGCCTGCAAAGAAACCCCTATCGTGAAGAGTTTATTAGGGTTTATGGCTCTGAGAACTCAACGATGTGCATGTTCATTATCCTTTCAAACGTACTTCAGCAAACTGGGACCAATTACACACACAGTTAGTGATTCTGTAAGATAAGAACTTTGTCACCGCCGTACGTGGCACAAAACACTTGGAGGTTATATGAAAGAGTTATAACGCAAGTTTAAGTAAAAGTTGAAATTTACGGAAAAATATAAAAAAAATATAGAGGGGTAGTTTGCTAAGGCTAAAATTCCGGTGGGGAAAGCACCATTTAAGCTCACCGTATACAGACGACTTGAAACACTCAGCTGAAAAGGTTAGGGACCATTACATTGTTATCAGTAGTGGACCAACTTACCGATCAAAACAGTAATGTCTACGTGGAGAAATGCTTTACAATGCAACACGATATGGGTGCCATTGTCTTGCCTTACCGGTTTATTCTAGTGACCAGTGGCTATCAGCTGATTTGTAGTGCACGAATGCCCTCGGTAAAACCATGCTGCAATTTGAAGAAGTCTTATAAAAATAAGCGTCTCTATAGCGTGTTCCATATGAGCACCTCTAAAATTTTCTAGATGGTCCATGTTGATTTTATTAAGGTTTGTTGCATTATTCTGATGTTGCTGTGCCTTGTTAGATCTGTGTTGAAGGGTGGACCTATCTTTCTTCATTTTTCTAAGAACTAACAGTACCAACCATTTTTACTCTTACACCAACCACTATAACCGTTTCTTTTACTCTTATTCAGTCTGACCCCTGTACATTTCTAAATGTCAAAATAAGACATTATTCTCCAATGTTCTTCCTTGAATTGCTTATAATTCTTACCATTTCTCAATGCGTGAACAGTCACTTTGGTCCACCCCGACAAATTACTATTTGTTTGAGTGAACCCAATTCCATTTTATCGGCCCCCATAACTGAGCGGTG
>LUCH01006774.1:6526-21267 GCA_013368495.1 Paragonimus heterotremus
CTAATCGTTTGCCACACCGAGCATCGTTTGCCGACGATGCGACCGATTGGCGTAAGGTGTGAGGTGGGCAAATGATGACCTGGCGTAGACAAATGAAATCGTTCACGAAGGGGTTGGTCATAGTAGATAGAGTTCGTCTCCCAGGCTGGGGCCCACGCAACTCTCAAAGTCGGTGGCTTGAAACGTTAGGTGAGATGGCGGCTAACCGAGCCTAGTGGTATGAATGTTGTCGTTGTTTGGTCGAGTTGTCTGTGAAGTGAGTGCACTTAATGACGCGGGGCAGTTAAAGCCGTGAGGAATCTGTCTTGCTGAAGTCGCCTTACTTTCACTTACAGCTTAGTTGTTTGTTTGCAAGGTGAAGGCGCCTTGATGTATGTCTGGTTATAGACGTAGCTTTTTTTCTTCACTCTTCCTGTACATGGTTTGCTTTTATTCCTTCGTGGTTGTGTGGCAGTTAAGCATCAGTGTGAACCACTGATGTATTGCTGTCTATGATGATGATATCTCAGACTGCAGCTCTTTCGACAGAATCAAAGGTCTATGTGACGTTTGAAAGGAAAACGACAATCGGTCCTCCATAAGAATGGAGTTGTTTGAGCACCTGACAGTGTGAAAATATGATAAATGTAGCTGGGACCATTAAGAAACCCTTCTAAACTCTCGCAGATAATCTGTTTACGTGTTGTGTTTAATCTGTAAAGTGCAACGGCTACAGGTGACGTTGTTGCAATGGGAATCAGGCTAGATCCTTGATGGTTCATGCACGGAGTGTGTAGGACAACAGGCAGCCTTCTGGCCTGTGATAGATACTAAAGTATTGAAGCTCCTTCCCTCGGCTAACTTTTGTGGTATTGTTAGACTTATGGACTGCTTTGTCACGGTTGTCGGACATACTCGCAAGAGTCGTCGATATTATAGAGAAGTCTTAGTGAAGTCAGTACATTTGCCAAGCACCAATGCGTCTCTGATATTAATGCAGAGCTCGCAGTTATGGGAATCCAACACGAGGTTGCTCCAGTTCAAGTGGAATCCGATACAGAAGTGGCAACTGTCATTTCCTACACAATGGTGTAACAGATGACAGTTTAGAAGAAATACTCGGAGGTTTTGAAGATTTCACAATGGAGTTTCATCTAGCTGACAGTCTGGGCGACATTGAGTATGCGAATGACACTGTTTCATTTGGTTTTGCTACAGAGAACGTGCCGACCATGAGGAACCTGGTAAATGTCATGGTTGTTTTGCAGAGGATGTAAGTTGCACCTTGAAAATGCAAGGTTGTTAAAAGATTTCCTTGGCTGACTTTGCCCGTTGTTGTAGGCAAGCCACTTGAGGGGTGTCGTCTTATCAGCCCGTGGTGTTGTTGACAAGGTGCAAATGAGAACAGCGCAAACAAGTAGAGTTCACAAAATCTATCAAATGACGCCGTGGAGACGTCTGATTGCATAATGAAAAGGAATTTTATAAAGTATATGAGACAGTTTGCTCACTCGCATGGATGGTTGCTAACAGCTGTTGGAAACCGCAACATGAAAAGGCAATGTCGTTGTCAACGCTTACGTTTGGGAATGCGGCACGCCAGACCGGGTTTCTGAAGCCATCCACACTGCTGGTTTGAAACTGTAATGTCGAAGTAAATTGTGGGCTAATATCCCTGAGGTTGTTGAGTCTTCTGTCTAACTCTTTTGTTTAGCTTCTTCTCATACATTTTGCCCATTTATTTATTCGCTATTTCGTGGACTAGTGTCAAAACAAATAGCAGCCCGAGTGATAGTACCCAGTAGCATAATTCAAAGCACGCATATAGGAATATTAGTTGACTCGTTTGGTGTTAATTCAAAGTAGCCGATCTAAGCAACTTCAAGGTCAGTATGATCATTGACAATAGGATACGGCCGTTAGTAGAATGGAAAATCTGTCACCGACAAACTGAGTTCACTTCCATCATATGCTTAACCTCATGACCAATCAACTAATAGTAAGAGCCTTCATTTTAGGGTTACCCGGACAGACTTCGTGAAATTCTTTTTGCAGCACATTGGCGATACCAAGTTAGAATTACCACCCGAGTTCACCCAAAAATGCAGGCACCTTTGTGACTCACCGCTGATTGTTGAGGACAAAGCTATTTGAGTACATATATGGTGACCGCTGGTCAGTTCGCCAAAAGATAATTACGCACCCCCGATAATTCGGAAGGTCTTCAGGTCTCCAATTTGAGCCGTGTGAAGGTTACTGGACAGTTACCGGTCTACGTGCCCATTTCAAATACTCCAGTTAGACAGAGCATATATTTCAACACTTCCTGTTATTAGAAACGACTAAGAGTGGTGGCACTACGGTTATCCCCTCCAGTTCAACGGCGGAGATATCAGTAATCTTCAAACAGTAATGCCCACCTTTGAAACCGCATCGGCGGTATTAGAGTCAGTTCACGAGCAATATAACACAATAATTGAATAACAATAATAATAATAATAGTAATAATAATAATAATGTATACGCATATGCATTTGGTAATAACCTGCTAATAATGTTGCGTGGGAATAGCAATAAACGTGACCGAAGTAACGTGTAAATCATTGCAAGAAGGGGAAATTGGTCAAGTCGTGTCGTTACGGGACGCGAATGTTTCCCAGAGAGGGAAAATAATCCAAACACCACTAGTGTAATTTGATTCCGTGTCCGGTCCGGACGTTTTTCTCATGAACGCATGAAGACTAATGTCTAGTGTAGGAAGAGAGTACACCTTTGAACGCTTCAGAGTTGGTAGTGGAGTCAACTCTTTGGGAGAGCTTTTCTGAGTGCACAAACAACAATTCCGGAACTGCGACAACAACTACCAGTTAAACCGAGTAATCATTGATGCAGGCTTTACTTGACCAGTTGTAAGAAATAGCACTTTGAGTTAGGCTCAATTCCATCTGGCGCACCTCTAAGTCAGATATAACAGCCACCGAAGCAAAAGCTACTCAATTAACAGATACGAAGCTAGTTGTAAAAACCAGTGGCAAGGAGCAGACTGGCAGCCATAAGTCAGTTAGTTTCACCTCAATAGTGCTGAAGTGTTAAAGAGAAGTATCAGTGATCGAATTGCAAATTATATTACAAGACATGGACTCCTAACCAATCAACAACACAGTTTACTGCGGAAATGAAAGAATATGGAGTCTTATTTATCGAAGCCGCTGCTCTTCATGGACGAAACCCTTAAGCGGTTAGATAAAAATGAAAAGGTTGAAGCATGATGAACAGATTTTCGTAAAGCATTTGATGTTGTAAATCAGAATTTTGCAATTGAGATCGAGATTCCCAACAAGGGTAACGGAATTTCTTGCTTAAAGACCATAGTTTGCATAGACAAAAGAAGCGAGATCAGGATTAGACCAAGCCATTGATCGGATCCCGCGGGGATCTTTCCCAAGACCCTTGTTATTTCTTAACCACGTCAATGATCTGGTGCTAAGGCTGAACCGCCTGCGTTACGTTTGTCGATGATATCAAGACGATTGGATGTCCGACAGAGGTCTCCTTTCAATAGGGCCTTCATAGACTTTGTCAGCGGACTGCTGACTGGAAGCTGCCGTTAAATGCAACGAGGTGTAAAAAACTTTTAGCAAACAGGAACGTAAAAGATCCTCGAATGCTGCGGTAAACAAGACATCAGGTGAGCATAACAAAAGTTTCAGAAACCACAGGTCTAGAGATATATACCACAATTGATTTCAAAGCTTCCGGGAGAGAGTAGGCTGCGATAAGGGTCAATGGAGGCCTGCTACTGCCTAAGAGAACAGTAGAGATTAGGGAGTCGGAAATGCATTTAACGTTCTGCAAAGCCAGTGTGCGCCTGCATGTAGAGTTGTCCAGGCCGGTAACCCTACGCCAGGGAAAGATAAGATGGCAATATAACAAGTATAATGCCACCAAAATAAATGGTTTGCGAAAATTAAAAATATAAATCATAGGAAAAAATTAAAGCTGTTAAATCTGTTCCCGGCTAAGCGAAGAAGCGAAACTCACAGCTTTGGGAGGGATACCATACATAAGATGGGATGATTTTCATACGAGAAGAGTACTCCCACCTCTCTATTAAGAAGTGTAGACCACAAACCTCAAGGTGCGTGCACATATGAGAGCCATGTTTCTCTCACGCACAGTAGTAAGTAATTGGATTGAGTTATTACACGTAAATTTGACCAGCATGACAGCAGACTTCAGGAGTAGGCTTGATCGACGTTGGTAAATCGTATTTCCAGATATGTTATATAAACGAGCAGTTATCAGGACTGAAAGGTACTTATCACACCTGTTTTTTTCATAAGCTCTTCTCCAAAAATATTTACTTATTTATTTTTTTACCGTTGACAAAGCACTTGCTGAAGCCACTTATCCCTAATGAACGGTGGCATATGTACTTGCAATCTTACCGCGGATAGAAAGGTCGTCTGATTTGCTGGGTGGAAGTTTCTGTTGTAACTTAATTCTGTGTCTAATTGGAATCCAAAATAAGGACTACCGAGGCGTTCAATGCAGCAATGGTCTTATGGGCAAACCAATGGGTATCTCAGTAACTGTTAGCTCTGATGTGTCCAGACCATGTTTGAAAAGTCAATTACCCTGGTGCATATCAATCGTACCGAAAATGCACCACTAAACATTGCAGTGAAGCACCAGGGTTCTTTTACTATTACAGCGCAGGTTCACAAGTGCAAGAAACTGGATAGCTATTGGTATCCGTTATTTTCGTCCGGTGGACCGAACCAAACTCAATGACTATTTTTGATAGCAAGTTCGCAGTGGAAACTGATGCCTGTGACGACTCGTGCGTGGGCGTCGCTGAATTGGTCTCAATAAGTGATCCCGCAAATTATGCGTGAGAGCTATTGTAGGTATGTGGTAAATGGAATAGATGGTGACTGAAATTACAACCGTAGTAAGTGGATTGAGTTAATGACACTGGAGGTAAGATGACGCTTGTTAGCCCGCTGATCTAAGATGAGTGTGCACAGACCATAGACGCCTATTTAGAATCACTCACTTTTTAAATTAAACGTAAGACACTCGCTCATATTCACATCACCTTTCAGTCTACAATCATACGGGTGTTAAACTACTTTGAGGTATTTATTTCATACGTCGGCTGTGAGATGAATAGAGCTTCTCACTCTTCTGCTTCTGTCACGAGATTGTCGGATTGTGCCGTCGAGTCTGATTGTTCACAACAATTTATTCATTTAACAACTAGGCGATGGAACAGATCCTACGTCCTGAGAGGCCTGAAGTCGATCCCAACACAGTTAACACTAAATAATGGAATCACCGGTTTTGTACGTTCACTAATTTCTTGTCACCCCTTGACAGTCTCCATCCCAAGAAATTAACTAGGCTGATCAACTACATCTCGTCCTCGGTTTATGAGTACATCTCCGAATGCAATAATTATGATGATGCAGTCTCCATACTACGGAACCTGTGTGTGAAGCCCAAGAACGAAGTATTCGCTCGTGACCTGTTAGCGACTTGTAGACAAGACTATGGACCAGTTTGCCAAGATTGAGGGCGCTTGCAAAAGACCGTAACTTCAAAGCCACTACAGCCGAGCAAAATCAAGACGAAGCAATCCGAGATGCTTTCATAAGTGGTCTACTATCTAGCCAGATTCGACAGAGACTGTTGGAACAAAAAGTGTTGAACTTTCAGGCCGCTTTTGACCAGGCCAGATCACATGACTTGGCAGAAAAGCAGTCCCAGTCCGCTCCGACTAACACCTACACGGCTGAAACCGAGGTCTCAGAAAACTCGCCTAACCCTGCCAGAATGCCTGATGTGGCAGCCTTCAGCCCGTTGGCTGGCAAATGTTTCTTCTGTCAATAAAATAAACACACCTATTCGAAGTGTCTTGCTCGGAATGAGTTATGCAATAGATGAGAAAAGAAGAGGCATTTTCAAAAGGTTTGCCTGATGTCCGGGAACTGACAGCCCTGCTCCTCTAAAAACCCGTCCGTCCATTTCGACTGTCACATTAGCGGCGCCTTCGGAGTGTCTTTCGAATGCTGAAGTTGATCTCGAAGTTAACGGAACTCGCTTACAAGCTTTGATAGATACTGGCAATTCTGAAAGTTATGTAGCGTCTTCCGTAGTGCTGTAGAATGACTGGAAAGTTGATAAATCTCGCAGTAAGACAACAATGGTTTTTACGCCCTGTCAAGTGACACACGAGGTCACATCCTGACGTCCAATAGGTACGAAGATGCTGTGTATGAGATGATGAAGCTGTCAGTTCTACCACATTTATGTGCAGACGTTCTCCTTGGTCACGACTTTCTTAGACTTCATAAAAGCTTTGAAATCCTATTCGGTGAGATGCTCATCACCTCCCAAAAATCGACGAGATGATCGAACGCATCGCCCGTACGACATCTATAGCACTCTGGATCTAAAGAAGTCATGTAATCCGATCATCATTCGGGAAGAGGAAAAGCCTTTCACGGTTTTCGAGGCATGCGGACGTTTGTATCCGTTTCGTCGGATTCCATTTGGCGTGACGAATGGCGTCGCTTGCTTCCAACGGACTACTGACAATACAATAGCACACGAACAATTAAAAGACACCTTGTTTACGTTGACAGTATTACGGTATGTGGAACCAACTCCGCTGAACATGATTTCAATCTCCGGAAGTTCCTAGACGTGGTCAGGAAATAGGGATCGACTTTCAGTGAATAAAAAATCATCATCGCCGCCAAACAGACCAAACCTCTAGGTTATGAGGTATCCGAGAACAGTATCAAACCGGATCCCGATCGCTTGAAATCTCTACGAAAATCAACCCCGCATCTTAACATGAAGTTTTAGCAACGAAAAGTGAGATTATTCGCTTACTATTCACGGGGAATATCTCACTTGTCGGACAGAATTCACAAATTTGTGCATAATAACACCCTCCCTTTACCCAATGAAGTCAGAGAATTCTTTGAGGCTCTCTAAGGCGAGTTGTCCACAGCCGCTATCTCTACCATTCAGTACGACACCCCTTCGGTTGTCGAGAAAGACGCCTCTGACATGGCGATCGCAGCCACTCTGAATCAAAATGGTCGACCGGTTGTCTTCTTCTCGCGTAGTTTGTTACCCACGCCGCCATAGAAAAGGAAGCGTATACCGTCGTGGAATCCATACGTAAATGGAACCACTTTCTACTTCGCAACCATTTTAAACTTGTTACTGACCAACGTTCCGTCGCCTTCATCTACGGCAATCAGCACATAGGGGAAGTCAAGAACGATAAAATTGAATGTTGGAAGCTGGGACTGTCACCAACCAAGTTCGATGTTATGTATCCATTTGGTAAACATAACCGAGCGGCAAATGCGTTATCACATAATTGTTGCGAAGTTCTAATGACAAGTACTGACTTGAAGGGACTACCTGAATCGCTTTGTCATCCCGGCGTTTCTCGGTTGATGCACTTCGTCCGCGCCAGAAACCCCCCCCTTTCTGTGGAAAACGTTCGAATTGTTGTTGCTAAATGTTCAGTATGCTGTGAAAGCAAACCTCGTTTTCTCCCCAAAGCTCGAGGCGAGCTCCTAAAAGCCACACAATCATTCGGAAGATTATCGATTGATTTTAAGGGTCTCCTTCCACCACTAGCCCACAATCGTTACTTATTAACAGTTATCGATTAATATTGTCCATTTCCTTTTGCTTCTGCATGTCCTGATCAGACTAGGGAGACGGTTATTAAATGTTTTGTCAGTAGTTCTCGTTGTTTGGTACTCCGGCGTATATTCATCCTGACCGTGGATCATTATTCATGTCGTCTAGTGTTCAACAGTTTCTTCACGAAAAGGGAGTCGTGACAAGTAGAATGACACCATACAATCCCCAAGGTAACGGGCAAGTAGGGCGTTTGAATGAAACGCTTTGGAAAACCATGTTGTTCGCACTGAAATCCCGTTACTTGGTAACCAATCAATGAGGATTTGTTCTTCTTGATGCTTTGCCCTCCGTCAGACAACTCTTGTGTGCCGCAACTAATGCCACACCATATGAAAATTTACTCCTCTGTAACTGGAGGTCGACCTCCGGAACAACCCTCTCGATGCGGCTCACTAAACATGGACCGGTGTTGTTTAAAAAGAATGTCAGACAGTCTATTTATGATCCACTCGTCGAAGAAGTTGAATTACTTCAATGCAATCTACAGTACGCGTACATCCGCTTTCCTAATGGCAGAAAAGAAACAGTTTCTGCTCACCAACTGGCCTCCAAAGGAAAAGTTATGCCTGAGATGCCATTGCAAGGACTATCGACAACTTCGGTCGAAGAGATTACACCTATATCCTCTAATCGCATCCCTATCACGAAGCAGCATAACAGCATTCTCTCAGTTGACATATATAACACTGAAGCATATGATTCCCCCAATGACGATCAATCGTGTAATCTTGAAACGTTAATCAAACGACAACAGCGTGTTCATCCATACAGTCTGAGGAACAGAGATGCATGAACTTATTACATATTGACGCCCACTGCCAAAGATTGTTTCTCCGACCTGTGTACACATGCTCAGTCATTTACCTGTAACCTAACATTTATTGGTGGGGGAGAATGTTATATTTTGTGATATTTGTGTTATCCTTGAGTTGGTAATCGATTTACGTTTTCCATTTCAGCTGTCATACGCTAATTATTAGATGAATAAAACCTATCATAGAGGCCTCTTACTCTTCTGCATCTGACGCGAGATTGTTCGTTTGTGCCGTCGAATCTGATTGTTCAGAACACCGATTTCGTTTTGAATGACGGATTTTGCAAGGGCTCGCGCACTTTGCGTGCAAACCACTGATGGATTAGCTCGATTTCTACAGCGTCGACGTCGCTTGTAACCATTGTACTTCGCAGACTAGGTGAGTTTCGCCTTGGTCATGGCTGCATTTATCATATTTTCCCACTGCCAGGTGCTCAAACAACGTCAGTCATATAGAGGAACGGTGGTCGTTTTCTTTTCATAAGTCAGATGGATCGTTGATTCGTTTAGTAGAGCTGCGTTCTGGGACAGTCTATCAAGGAAGTACACTAAAGTATACTGACATACTGAAGGCAATTTAAGGTCAGAACTCTGGCGAAGTTAAGGCTAATGACATCACATAGCTGACCTTTAGCATTTCAAGAGAAATGCAGCAAGGTTGCGCACCCGTTCATTTCCTATTCCACTTCGTGGTAAGTGAGATTCTTGAGTGTGCCCTATCAGACTGATAGTATAATGGTGTAGAACTGCTCTCAGTCATGTGACCACGAGACACCGATTATGCACACGACATTGCTCTATTCTGTGAAAGTTCACAAGGAGTCAAGAACATCCTAAACAGATTAGATGCTTCGATCCGTCATTTTCGCGTGGCCTTTGCGCCTGCAAAGTGCAGGGTGCTGTTGTAAGGTTGACAGGATTCCGCACCTGCTAAATGTAGTTCGGAGGATCGTATGCCTTAGGAGTTGTATCAGTGCTAGTAAAACGTCCGATGAAATCGAAAATTGCATAGATGAAGCTCGCATAACCTTTGTCAATCTACGTTAGCTGTGGCGTCGGTATGACTTCAGATCTTCCGTAAAAAACTATGTACCACATCAACGTAAGGGCGGTCTCATTGTCAACCTGTGAAACCTGGTTCATCCGCGTAGGAGACGTACACAGAATGTATGTTTCCGATCATCGGTGTCTTCGAAGGGTGCTGTTCGCGAGGTGACTTCGGGGCGGATAGGTGTTGTGAGCTCTTGGGCACACCGACTTCGTCTAACAAGCCTCGTTAGCTTGACCACCTTTTACCAATGCCAACTTACCGCACGCCACAACGTGCTCTGCTTGCGAGTGGTGGGTTGGGTTAAAAGCGGCAGTCTGGTGGTCAACGCAGAATTTTGATTCGAGATGTGAGAGCACTTACTCTTAAGACTGCCTCAATGGGGCGTTCGTTACTTCCTTACTTCCAAACGACAACTGACACTTTTGGCTGAGGATGCTGGGTGATATGGTGAAGAAATGACGTCAATAGGCACGTGTTGCGAATCTCAGTGCATCGGTGCAATCTTCTTCCCAGCTAACATCCATCACTTTATTTTCCGCAACGGAATTCTACATACTCACATTGTAGCACGTTTGATATTTCATGTGATCATTTTGTGATAAACATAATATACACATACGGAAGGCTACTAACTACTTTTGAGGTACGAACAACAAATATTTGATGACATGCGGACGGGGTAAGCGTAAAGCATACGGTAAGCAGTTAGATTCACTGGTCGCTTAATGCGTTTACTCACGGACGGTTAAAGATAAATAACATTTCACCGTCCCCTTACGGCAACCTTTAAAAGACTCCTTGATAATACTTTACGCAAGCAGAAGTAATGAATGCACTACACAGTTTCGGAAGAAACATCATTACAAGATTGAATACCATGGAGTACAGCGCGTAGTGTAAATGCCACAATAGACAATTGTGGTCGACGCATATTCAGACTTATAAGCCAATAAGTCGCGTGCATTTTACTACGTCTACACGACCATGTAACCGTAGGCAACAAGGCCAACATCCATGGAGGCCTGTCAGATTGCTAAAGTATTTTTTGCAGTTCGTTGTGGAGTCAAACATAAATCAAACGTTCGTTGTGAACCATCCTACGTAACACACATGATTAGTGGATGTACCGTACGTCTTGTGAATTTTAGCACAGCCCATGTGGCTGGAGTAAACCGACCAATGGATCAATGGATTGGTGACGAAAGTAAAAAGCAGAGCTACTGAGAATTACTTATCTTCAGGCAAAACGGTAACGGTACCTGGAGCATGAGAAACAGGTACAGATCAGAATGAAAGCGCCATGTAATTATCAAGTCGAGTCTTGAAAACAGAAATAGAGACAGCGGAAATCACAGTTAAGAAGAGCATTCCCCTAACGTATAAATTAACAGTAAGAAGCTATGTCGACACTCTAACCAGCGATGTTGAACCCCTAATTTGAGAGGGTGGCCTTTCAGAAAACTGCTATTAGCCATACGAAACATGGAACTACATGGACGCATTGCAGATGTGAGTGTAACATGCAAGCCGGCTGTTTATTCTGTGATTGTCCGTTGCATCTACGGACCAACTCTGGGGCAAAGCGGAGACACCGGGAGACAACGTTCTTCCGAAGTAGGGGTTCCAACAACACTCACGAAAAAGGAAACAACAAGAAACAAGCATGAGCCAAAGGTCCAGTAAGCCATGCACACGACATACACAAACGAAAGCTAAAACGGCGTCTACAACACAGCAGCACGCCCCGATACATAATTCAAATTCAACCTGTGTGAACCTGTTGGTTTCGAGTGCACGTTACAGTGAGGACTGGAAAAGGATGGATAAGGTCACGTCTAGGCCGGCGGAACTCTAGATAGTACAGATTCAGAGCTGATGGTCTAGCTTCCTGAGGCTTTCTTTGGAGGCCCCGAACGATCTTGGTAGCACTTCGCTGCACTCTATTAAGAAGCATTTTGTCCTTTTGAAAGGAAGATGGCCAAATCACAGCTCCATTCTTCAGGTGCGGGCGGACGAGGCTAGTGTATTGTAGTTAAAAACAACGGAGATCAATACGACCGAAATGTCCCTTGAATAACGCTAAAGCATTATTAACCATTTTCACATCCGCCGCGACGTTCCGTGAACTCGAAAGGGTACAAGATACCAACATGTTGAGATCTCTTTCAGTCACGACTACTTGAAGAGGTATACCGTCAAGAAAGTTGACGGTATTTGTCGAGTGGCGGCTGAACATGACCTTGCGCTTTCCAGCATTGAAAGCAAGCTTATTTGAATGCTGAAGTCATTTTGTAAGATGGCTGAGTTGTCAGGGGTTCTCATGGCACGTCAAATTTTGACATCGTCTGCAGGAAACAACACGGCAGAAGAGATCGAAGTAGTAAGATCATTTATAAAGACGAGGAATAAAAGCGGACCAAGAATAGACCCCTAAAGAACGCCGAGTTAACCTGTTTGGTAACTGCAAAACGGAGAGTTTACGCGTAATATACTGCTAGTCGGTAGGGCGAGACTTTAACCAACAAAAAGTAGTAGCTTACACTCTATAGCGGTGCAGCTTACTAAGAACAGTGTGATTTACGCGGTCGAGGGCTTTGACGAAATTTAGATACACGACACTCACGCTGAAACCTTGGTCAACTGCAGTCGTCCAGCTATCAGCGGTAAGCAGAAGATTCGTAGAACACAATAGTCCCATTCGAAAGATGTGTTGCGCGAAACAGAAGTTACAAGAAAAGGGCCACAAAGTGAGTTGCACACGAGAGCTTCCAGTACTTTGGGGGCACTTGAGAGCAAGGCTGTTGAGCGATAATCACTGGGAAGATTCCGTCTACTAATATGGGAAACAGGGTTGACGTCCGTTAATTTCGAGCTACTAGGTACAGTTCCTTCGGGAACGGAATGGGTGAACAGTGAGCTAAGAGGATCGGCTATCTGCTCAGCCGCTTCTCTAAATGCTTTCGGAAGAAAGTCATCTGAACCCGGAGAACAGTCACTGAGGCGCCGAAGCCTAGTTAGAACAACAGGATAAGAAGTGTCCACAGAGTTCATGACTTCTAATTCGACGGCAAAAGAAACCTGAGGGGTTGACGGCACGTGAGGGAAAAATACGGCTGTAAGACCCCGTGAGAAAACTGGAGGATTCAGCATCGGAGCTTGTGGGTCTTGTCCGACAAAGGAACTGAGGCACTAATGCCCGAGGCGTTCGGAATGTCGATGCAAACATCCGTGCTTATTTAGCAAATGGCTACTCAGAACTACGGTTTGTGACACATCTAGCGTCAAGCGGTTGAATGCAGGACACTAACGATGAAGATATGCTAAAATATATTTTGTTACTGGCTCCGAAAAGTTGTAACAGAGGCTCCATTCTGAAATTCCCATAAGTCAAACTCTATAGTAATAAGATGCCTCTTAAGTACACCCAGCGTAGAGGCTGACTCAGTAAACTCATACTACCATACTTTTGACGCTGTCATTAACGAAGCTAATGAGACGTTTACTCCTAACAAATTTGGAAGCTTATTGTTCATCAGTTCTGCGAAGCGTACGTCGCCTTCTTGACGTATGTTCTCGTCTATGCTTTAAATGGAGGCTGACGGGTAAGCCAGGAGGTCCATAAGCTTGTACGAAACAGGTGCAAGCGGGAACTCCGTCAACAAACCCACTGGGCACAACCAAAAATCCTGCTGGCAGCCCGCGAGAAACAGAAATTTCTATTTAAGCACATGCACGGCCAGAGAAAGGCTAAGCCATCAGCGCTTTTTCTGCGGCCTCCCCACGGGGAAATCTTTTCCAACCCCTAGTGTTTGCCAGGGTGCTCAGGGGATACCGCTTAGCAGTCTACAATATGGCCCAGCGAAACTGGCATCAGATTCTCCAACGGAGAACCTGCCAATACACACTCTTGACAGTTGAATTCTCTGTGCTCGACGTTCATGATCCCTTGTTTAAAATGAACCTTTACAGTGCAATGGGACCACACGCGATACATCCCCGGAACTCGAAAAAAAACAGCTCTTCGCCAGGCAATACCTCTCCACAATCTGCTTAAACAGACACTTCAAGCAGGCACCCTTCTGGAGACATGGAAAGAGACAGGCGATCGTCAGTCTCCTATTAGCCAACGGCTGATCAGTTTCATCAGCATCCCACGCAAGATAATGGAGCATCTGTTAGAACGCACCAACCTCAAACATTTCTTCTCAAATAATCTGCAATCCTCTAGTCAGCATGGCGTTCTTTTCAACCGGTCATGCATAATCAATATGTCAATCCTCATGAATAGCTTGACAGAGGTCGAAGACAAAGGTCACATCTCAGACGTTATCTCCCGCGACTTTGCCAAAGTCTTTAACCGTGTCACATACGATCTTTACAGCACCCAAGGAGTGGTTCTCCGCTGCATTGCATCCTATCCTGGTAACAGAACCTTTGAAGTAAAAATGGGATCTGACCTATTTCCTCTCTTTTCGATCGCCTTTGTACTTCATAGCAACGCCTTGTCATTCTGGAATGTTTGTGATCTCAATGCACTACGGGTTGACCTCGACCTTGTTAAGCGCCGATCGGATGACTGAAGTCCCACTCCAAACGACAGTAAGTGAGCACATATATCTTACAGAAGAGACTCCGGCAACATGTTCGGGATACACAGTGCGCAGAGTGTGACAGATATCGCAAATATTTAGCCTTGAGAAGACCCAGGGATTTCGTTGCTGTTTGGTTTATCTTTCTCTTGTCACCATCAGATGGTAGCCAAAAAGTGAATTGGAACTTTTGGGATGATAAAAAGAGTCTTACCGCATAGACAGACATGCCTTAAAAACGTTTTACGGGTCTATATAAGACCACTGCTTGAGTATTCCAATCAAGTCGTATACACCGGCTCGATGAAGGACATATCCGCAATCGGACGTGTCTAACGAGTAGCCGTCAAAATGATCGCTGGCTGGCGGCCTTTCTCCTACGAGTCTCGTCTTGAAATTCTTGATCCTTAACCAACTGAGTGTCCAGGACTCCGTGGCGACCTAATCTTTACATGCGTTTGCTTTGGCGTAGGACTCAGACAGCTGATGAAAGTCGGAGGGGTCACGACAAGAAGCTCTACAAGTTTCATCAGCTGTCTGAGTCCTACGCCAAAGCAAACGCATGTAAAGA
>LUCH01006775.1:18853-33565 GCA_013368495.1 Paragonimus heterotremus
TGCGGTTAATGGCACAGGAGTCAACACGGTTACATCAAGGAAACGTGGCCGGGGTTCAAATCCCGTTCATGGCGAAAACATGTGCTACTGACGGGCTGAAACAAGAGCGGAACTCGATTACAGTGATTCTTTTCGAAAGGGTTGGCTGAAAAGTCTATGGAAATGCAAAAACTGAAGTAAATTATGAGTGACGCCCTAACTGTATCATCCAGCCAAATAAACTTTTGATCAAGGATAAGTAAATTTGGGGTTGTAAGAGAACACCCGTTTAACAAGGACTTGCCTTAATAAAATCCAATTCGACTATCCTTTCTGATTAGACTTCACTCGAAAGGACTACAGTAACTCCGCACGTAAAGTCAGATCCAACCAGACACTTATCAGAAGCCAGCTACCCAGTCCCACTACCGTGGTCACGTAAGTGCATAACGATCACAATACTCGGTATGCATGTGCCCCAAAGAGAAACAGTCGCAGTACCATTAGGACAACATCCTTCTGTAACACTCACATGAAGGTAATTGTACATATGGGCAAATTAACAGTCGGTAGACGCCTTTCACAGTTAGAGACGAACCACTGACTACGATTGAGGTGGATCAATCATGACCCCTTACAGTGTGGTGCTTTTTAAACGATATACCTCAATGACATCGATGGTGGACAGGAACACTGCACAGGTCTGGATCGACGCTCTAAAAGGTATGAAAAGTAAACCGAATAAGCTCGAGTTGTGCAGTGATATTCATCTATGACTTTGGTCAATTATCGTGTTGTTCGTAGTTCGGATTGAGGATTTAAGTATTGAGATACCCGCCGAGCCTGGTATTTAGGTTACAGACGTCTCATGACTAAACGAGGTGACATCATCAGTGGGTAAGTGTTTCGGTATAGTTTTTGAGTGTAGAGTGGAGTCCACGTCTGTAACCTAAATGCGAAGCTCGGGGAACATCCCAATATCTATAAGATCAATTCCATCACACAAAGGCGAGCTAGTTAACCTCTTCTACCCCTGTATTCGTGTCATGAAGATTCGTACTGGATTCACTACTGCTATTGGCCCATATCAACAAGCTCCCGGTAGTAGACAACTTTCTCACCATCACGCATGAAGATGACACTACACTACTAGTGCTGCTTGCATAGCCCCGGAGGTATAAGCCTTCAGAAAAACTTTGAAGGCTGCGTATCGGTTGTCCGTGCGCAACCGGCCACCGGTGAACAAGACTAACTCTAAAGTCACACACAATCATCGCCACTCAGCTGAATAGTATCACACCAGTAATATCGTACTGATCGCTGCTGCTCAAGAACGTGACTTGGGCACCATGGTCAGATCGGATCTGCGCACTAGTGTCGGCGTTATATTTATGCCAAAAATGGCAACAGATTGGGACGCTGAGTACTACACTCGGGGGGAGGGGTTATCAGTTAAAAGCTTCTGACATATTGGAGGTTGACACCAAGGCATATAAATCACTGGAAGAAAAATGCACCTGTTCTGGAGGCTAGTCAACGGCCCTGAGGATTCAGCACACTTACTAAATGGAGTGCAACTCTTAACAGCAGAGCTTGTATCCTTAGTCCATAAACGTTTGGCAGATCATATTCTGGCATAAAGAAACACGCGTCGCTGATCGACCAGAAGAAAGTATTTCTACTATGGCGCAGAAAGTAGGATTTTAGCGTTAGAGTCTACACAGTATTCTACTAAAGGCAGTTGTTCTAGCAAAAACGACCAACACATCGCAAAATCACGTGAACAAGTGAATTATTTCGAGATGGCTACGGACAGTCGAGTAGTCATAATCACGCCTGCCCATTAGCATCGCTCCTTTACTACTCATCCCTCATTCAGATTTTTCTCTGACTACTTGTTACTGTACAGCAAAACAGTGTCTCTCTAGGCACACGGTTGCAGACAACTTCCTAGACAATTAGAACTCTCTAAAACTCCCATCATTTCATCAGAGGTAGATTGATCGCAATCTTACCGCCACAATGAGATCGAAACGGTTGTGAAATTACCCACCCCGTACTGGCGGATCAGACCGGAACAACGTTATGCGGGGTATCGTACAAGTGTCACCAGTTCCACGCGAAAAAACAGTGAACACGGGTTATTCAAGGTTGAAAATCAGAAAAGAACTTTTAAACCAAATAGGGAATAAACACTTTCAAATCGATGTTGTATAACTAAGGTATTCTTCAGCACTTGTATGAAACCACGATTGTATTCGATGGCCGGGGAAGAAAAACAGATACCCAAGGAATTGGCCGATTAGGAACTGTATGTCACAAGAGCACGTCTATTCGGGTCACTCAGATTGACAATTCAAAGTTAACTTTGGGACACAGTAATAGAATACATTACGTTTGTGTAGAAAAAGCTATCACGAACACGGAAGTTCAAATGGTGTTTTTTTAAACGACGGGTAACCAACACATTAGTGATCTAGATTAGAGATGGCGAACCAGCAGTATAGTGAGGAAACGCGACCTAATGGGAATATTACAATGCACTGAATTTTTATGACTTCCTGGGCCACCAAAATGTACTCTTCCTCCGCCATCTTGTTTGCCATACCCAAAGCTCAACGAAAACGTACTAGAGAAGTATCTTTAATTATGCCAACGGAGTGATGAAAAGTATAACACAAAATTATGGGGCCACTAAAACACGAGGTGGCGGCATATACTGTTGCATATTTTCGTCAACAAAACGTATTTTTACTTGGAACTCCTTAATTTCCTTTGGAGGGTTGATCACTCAGACACCAATATATGGGTAAAGCGTTTAATTCAGACAAAAAACATCTACAGTCTGTTTGTAGGTTAAATAGTGGTGCCCCCTAAGTACAATTCATAGCCCTGCAACATAGCCAAGTCAACATAACGTCACGCACGCATATTTTTTGATGTGAAGGTTATCTCTTCAATAAAGAAGTCACGGCTGCTTGTCATGCAACAAATAACTTTTTGCATACTACAGAAGCATAAAAGGGATTTCGTCCAAAACAGGGACATATAGGAACACACTACCACTAATCCATTCTCACACTTCAGCTAGCGTTAATATCTTCGGGGACATGGACGTGCCGCAATCTATGAATCCTCAAAATTCACCTATACTAACAAGGCGAGGCTAAACCTCATGATGCAGAATACTTCGGAAGAGTAAGTGGGAGCGTACAAAGAAAATCGGAGCAGTACTTCGAAGCATTTGGTGTCATAAACAGAAGGCTTGAGCCCCGCTGCTTCAACTGTTCCTATCCATTTGGGTAGGCCGACAGTAACTAGGCCAAATGTAATTTCCTATGTCAACCGGCGGCGAGTGATTATGCCGAAGATGAATAAACTTCGGAGAGAAAGCAGGAAACTTCTGTTTGGCTATTCAAAACTTAAACGTAAGTTGCAGTAACAATAAACCAGTACAGCACGCTTAATACGGATAGATAGCTCACCTTTTCATAAGTCCCATTAGTCACAAGATCGGAAGAAACACTGGACAACACAGAACTAGGCTCGATCTTCGCTGGATCAACTTCTGAATCCTTCAAGAAGGTTTTCACGGTCGCAGGTGGGGGCAACGGTGAAAAAATGGCATCGCCCATGACAAGTTCGTCTGGCTGTAAGGATAACCCACTGAGATTTCCAATCAGACTGCCTGAAGAGGAAGAATATGACGTCAAGCGAGGTAGTGGACTAGAGGGACACGTGAGAATACTTTCCAGTCGGCGAATAGTGGATGAGTGATTTGTGAAAGCACGCCCAGATAGGGCTACTTTATCAACCATTGCACATTTTTCGACATTGAGGCGGATGTTATCTTTTATTGAACGTCGGGATTGCACCGGAATAGATTCGTCATAAAGTTTATCAAGGGGATACGGGCATTGCTTGTGGAAAGCATCCACTAGTGACCGGGGAGTGCAGCCGGTAGAGTCAGGTCTTGTTGGATCTACGGCAGGGTACAAAGGTTTACAACTGGGCTTCCAATGTGTGAGCTTTTTCTTTATCTCGTCCAATGTTGGGGACATACGTGGAGTCTTCACTTCTTCTTCGTCATTGACTTCATAATCCTCATCGAAAGCAGCCGATACATATGAATGCACACCTTCAGAAGATTTACTAGCGGATGAACTGCCGTTTACCACATCTGGGACAGCCAGGTTGATTACTGAGTCTGCGTTGTTTGAAGTAGTCTGCGGACACAGAAGGTGGCCATTTGTGCGAAAATTTTCCAAATGTCCTTTAAAGTCAGTGAAGGAAGCTAATCCTGCAGCCTTCATAAGCACGGTCTCCAACGATATTTATGGATAAATGCGACAGACAGACAAACAAAATCCACGAGAACCACGAGGATGCTTGCATAACCACAGCTGCGGCTGTAGCATTAGCACAGTAAAACAAACAGTCAAACTGGAATTTTTTCTGCCGACTTCGGTAATTAATGCGTTGACTCAATGTTAAAAACCGAAGGTACCCATATCAAGTCGGTTCGTCTAAGTCAATATCAAGCGGGCGTCTGATGACCTGAAAAGTGGTCACTGAAACGATGCTGCAGTGCCGTTATCCTGGATTACAGCAGGCATTAAGAACACAGTGGGACAATTGATGTAACTACGTAACAAGTAAAGGACCGTCTGGCAATATTTTGAAACGATCCCTAAAAGAGTAGCTAACGGTTGTCGTAAAAAGGCTGTTCCATTAACTAATGAACCTGTAGCGACCTGGAAATTCCGCTGCCTGCGGTTAGATGTGTAAAATAATTGCAGAACACATGGTTGCATATTGTACCTGGGCTATTAAGAAAGTTCGCATGATGCATGCTGTCCGACTGTTCGTCTGTATGTCATGTGATTACGGTGCGAACCCAAACACACAGGAGTGTAGAGTCTCTTACTTTTTTGTTCTCGTTACATACTGTTCTTCATACCTGTTCTGTTAGGGGCATCACACTCTCGGTTTGCTCGATTCTCGACGGCCGGTCTATGTCCTCTCTAGCCGACTTACGTGTCGGTATCATTTCTAGCGCAATAAGAGTTCTATATATTTTGTGTAATAAATATTCGGTCTCTCCTCTCAACGGCCTTTTTACATTTCGCGTCTGGTTACTTCTTACATGGGAAGACTACTTAGTGTGCCGTGCAATAGTGTTACGTGGGAAGGGAAATGTAACCTATGGATGGATCTAAAAATAGGGTTGTAAAGCGTCCCGGCGTGTCATTTTCTGACGTTGCCGGCCGCTAAAATGAAGAACTGCTTTGCGATACTTACGTCGGAGTGTGTGAGAATTAAATTACAGTGGGGTGAACGTCATTCGTGTGACTGCATGTCAGCAATTTTAGATCGAGTGAGCTCAGATAGTTTTCGGAGGGGTTGGAAGCAATTAATGTCACGGACACCTGGTTAAGAGCGGAACCTGCTCTAGCTAGTCCGCGACTACCGAGTTATAGTCTTTACTGTATGGACAGAAATGGTGGCAAGACTGGAGCAGGCGGGGTCATTTTACTAGACTGGTAGCAGGAACAGAGAGCTGACAGCGACCTTCCAACTTCCAATATGCAGGTTGTAGTTTGTATGCTCAAGTTGCATGGTGCCACGGCACTTGTATCGAATGTGTGGAAACATTCTACGACGTTTGCGGCCGAGGTCGTACGATTGAGTTCCCTGCTCCAGGGCAACAAACGAAGCTGACGAGACCATCATCCCGAGTGAATTTATTGCGCCTGAATCAGACTGAGCGGAGAGCATGCCTTTGAAGAATCTCCTCTCAGACTCTTTCATGCCAAACACTGGTGCAGCTTGTGAGTTAGCTTACACAATAGAGGTCTTGTCAAGCATCAGCTGTACTGGAATAAGTGATTGCTAGCAGTCAAAATGATGTAAGCGTCCTGGAAACTGAAATTCCACTTGATAACAGCGATCGTAGGTTGATACTGCTGATCTTAATGATCATGTGCTCGACAGCTCATGATAAATGACGCCGGATATGTGGGAAGATTAATGTCGAGGTGCTTGTCCGGAAAGCGGTCTCATTACTTTGGCTGTCTGGTATATGTGAGGCTAAGTTAAATGTGGAAGGAGGGAATAAGATACCAGAAGTCTGTCAAATCAGGTTACTGCACCCCGTAAGGTCAGATGGTGCGGGAGTCTGTTATGGTGGACGAGGAGGTCAAATATAGCCCAAACGATTGAGCGCGTTACATGTGGACGTAACCATCGTGTTGAATATGGGTGGGGCCGAGCAATAGCCAGTTGAGTCCAGAAGGAATGTAGTTTAAGATTCAAGAACAATCTGACAAAGCGAATTAACCAGAATCCGTCCAGACCAGCGCATCTATGTGAGTGGCTGTTGGCGCATTAAGGATGAACGGGGAATGTATACCATAATAACTAAGTAGAAGGTGGGAACCTTCTCAGGTATGTGAAAATGATTAATACTATAGATACTGTTAGATCTTCTCAGACTGAAACGTTGGTTGATCTACCTGAGGTGTCGAAGATACTGACCACAACAGATGAGGTGCGTGGCCACCTGCTCGGGTTGGACGTAAACAAGGAGGCGGAACCCGATAACAACAACTTAACCGTGTTAAAGCCGTTGTCTGGAGTCCTGACGTATTATTTTACGTGGTCGTGTTCTATCTCAATGGGGAAAGTTAGGCTAACTGCAGGCTGGAAGTTGCAAACAGTTCCTCAAATCCACGGAGGTGTCAGAAGGGAGCAAGCTTCCTACTGTCGTCCAGCTAGCCCCAACTACATGATGTTCAGATTGTTAGAAATGATAGACATGGACAGCGTCGCGAGTCGCCTTATCGAGGATAGAGTCCTGACGAACCAGCGGCACAACTGCATGAGACAGCAATTTTGTCTGACAAGCCTACTGACCCTTTTAGACGAAATTACTGAGGGGTTAGATAAATGTGAGCAAGTTGAAGTGTGCAGCTTCAATCAAAAGAAAGTTTTCCGTTCGGTGAATTATAGACTGTTAGTGCCCGTGGTGATTTTCAAACTCCTTGGTGGATAGCCTGGTACAGAACATCTGTCTGCCTGCCATGGCAACTCGATGCTCAAGAGACATGAATTGACGCATGCTAGGTCTCGGGACAGGACAAATGCTTGAGCCCAGTTCTTTCTATGTAGAATGCTAAATACATTGGGTTAGCTGCTACCGGAAGTAGTATCGATCCCCACAGTGATTGGCTTGTGACGTCAGTATGATAAATCCTGACTGTCAGTGTTTCCGGAGTTAGCATGGAAGACCCGTACAGTCAGGTAAGGCTACATATGGGTATGTTCTCATCTCTCACCTAAACGATTATTTTTGCCTTTGTACTGTTTTCCCGCCGTTCTTTGCATTGTATTTATTGTTATTGTTTAGGTTACTTTTCTGTACTTGTGTTATAACTCGTCCAGCCGTGCGGAATCAGAACACGAGACTCGAGAGCATACACTGAAATTCTGCCACTCATTGGGTGACCAGTCCGACAAAAAACCAATCAGGAAACCGAAACCCACTGATCCAATCTAACCAGACCACTAACGGCTGGTAGGACCAATAAGCAGGCATTAGGACAAAAACACATCGACTACCTGCAATAACGGGAACGTGTCCGTAACGACCCCACAGTTCCTTTAACGAACGGACAATCCCGCTTCATACTTTGTTTACTTCCTTTTTTCTCAGTGGTCCTAGATTCTTATAGTTGATGGGCCCTAAATACTTGATCTTTCAGCCATGAGTCCGGAGAGGGTTGCGATATACCGGCAATGGCAATGATCCTGCCTACCAACCGATGAGATTAGTATATCCGTCGACGGCGCTTCTAACCACACGTCACTCCCCGTCGCGTCTTCTGGGCAAAAATGAAGTGAATCTACCTCTTTTCCTATTATTGTAACACAGTGAAAACCCTAAAGCTGACAATTGCAAGGGATTCTACATCACTGAGACTCATCGCAGTTTCCATGAACCGACATGATCTGACTCGCACACGATATATTTCAAGCCCGTGACAACCAGGGAGACCGCGCGCTGGACACGACCAACAGCAAGTATGTCTTTCAACGAACCGGTATTATGGGATTGGCATACTCACGTAGCGGACTCATATGAACCACTTGTTTTGAAACGCCTTTCTCGTGTATGTGAAGGAGGTGCTTAACTGCCTTGTGGGTAGAAATATCTTTTTGATATAAAATACTAACGATACACAAAACGCATACACTTCGTTAATCCTAACACCCAAGAAAATATTTCCTACGGAGCTTGCATGAACAGATGAAACTGGCTATTGAAATTTTCAGCCACATACGTAGAGGCCTAAGCGCGACCTGTGAGACGTAAGGAAACAGTTTACAGGCTTTTCTTGACAAACTACTCGCGCATCCCCCGATGACTCCGTTAGACGATTTGTCTATCACAAAGCAACACGGATCCCGCAATACTCATATTTTTTAGGGTTTCAGCGGACGCAACACAACAGGGCGCTGTGTAAAACACTGTTTCACAACGCTAGGCGAATTTGGCCACCCTGAGCTATACATGAAGACAAACTTTCGGAGATATGTTTATCGGTTACATTTTATTTTGTGCAATGACACAAGACTTCCGCCACTTTCGTGCGCACGGACTGCATCAAAATGGACCGTGTTTATATATTGTATGCAAGTGTACTTTGTTCCTCGGGTAGGCCCGCTGAAAAAGAAGTGCTGCGGTTAAGCGAACGAAATACGCTCCTATTTGCTTTCACTTGCCACCACAAAATCGATACCACTGCCCCCCACGAAGAAGGTCAAAGCAATTCAGCACAACTCTAATTTCATTTGTCGACTGATTTGTATCCGTGGCGCGTGATTTCTAGGAAGAACTAAAAGGAACTTAACCATCCAAATGACTGAACGCAATTATAAATGCCCAGTTAGACGAAAGCCCCTTCAGCAAGCGAAGATGGTGGCCCTCAACGGATTGCATGCATCGTTGGCCACAGGTTTCTAAATCGAAAACCGGCATACCATGCATGCATTAAATGGCTTTGTAGATCTCTTGCGTAGTTACGCTTCACATCTATTGGGACTAGTCAGAGTTCTGTTGATCACGCGTCTAAAGCCGAGCTTATGTACTTAAAAACAACTCACTGTAGTGGTGAAGATGCCATGGTTTCGATTGATTTTGATCGTTACGTGGTACTAGAATATAATTGTCGAGTGTTGAACTATCCATTCGGGAAAAACCAGAACAGGAATCTGGGCGGCGCCAAGCAGTCTGAATTGACTGAAGTAAAAACAGCAACCTTTTATAGAGGGATAATAATATTTACGACCGATATTAAGCGACAGGCGTTCTCACGTTTCGATTGGCCAGTTTGTCGCTGTGTAGTTCCGCGACCTTGCATTTAGCAACTCGGTTGTTTGAAACAAAAACGCATACAATAACAGCAGCTGATTGCCGTCCATGATTGGCTGGCGTCAGTTTGGCTATAATTTTGCCTTTAGCGAGCACCGATTGGCTGAACCTTTGCCATTCAAGGAACAGCTCCAGTCAAGTTTCGTGACAATAAGTGGTATCAATCTGATTATTTTCCTTCGAACTCAAGCCCCATGAAAACGTGACTTGATTGGTAGGTGGTAAAATGTTCCGTCTGTTCACCATGAGTTATCAATGTATTGAGGGTTCCGTATTGTAATATCTAACATTTCTTTTTGACAGCACAAGTTGTAGATATCTGTGTAAGCCCTCCTACGTCAGCACTACACAGGAGTCTTCCATTGGGCTCACTTTTCCCCCAGAATTTTAATTTAATAATTTTTTTCGATTCTCAGTCAGCCACAGATTGCGGAAGTGTACCTCACCAGTTGACTGCCATTCGAGAATGGCGGTGGACTGCAGGCGTCCTTTGCGGTTTGCATTCATTCATTTAGTTGGTGTCCACGTACCCTGTCGTCATTCCGAGTGAGGAATTGTCTGTGTGGCCCTGAGCACATCTTTCCTCAATGTTATGTGGACAAATCCCCCCACAAAGTCTGCAACTCCGAAGAAACACAGCAAAGGATCTTCACAACTTTCTCCTTTCATACCAAACACGTCTCTCAGGGTCGTCCTTTGAAATCCTTTCGGTTCTCGCATCCCTTTCTTGTCGCGCAGATAGGTGGCCGTCCCTCTGTAATTTAAAGTTAATCTGACGTGTATGGAAGGCGGAGTGGCTAGGGTTCCGAACGCGAGTCTGTTGGAATAACTTGGACTACCCTAGTACACCAAGTGCCGATATACAGACCTTGTCTCTATTGTCTTGCGTCTCGAGTGATGCTGAGGCTACAGTGTGCAAGCCGCGTTCGCTTTCTGCTTGTTTTAACACACGTTAACCCAGGTGGTAGGGAAATACTCCACTCGTCAGCTCTTTACAGGCATGCGTGTATGTTTGCGAGTACACTGAATGGGTTCATTTGAAAGCCCATTTCATCAGGTGATCAACGCCAATCTACACAGCTTCCCTATGTCTCGCGGATTTTATGACTTTTCGGACTTCGAGGTCACCGGTATACATCAAAGACGACGATTCATTGATTGCCGGGACGTAGCTGGCAATGTCCAAAGAGAACAATGAGCTTGAGACTGAGTCCTATGGGAAACTGCGGAACATCTCAGGCCAAGAGGGATGTGTCCCATTCAGCCTAAACGAATAACTGCAATTGTGAAGGAAGTACTGTATCCACTTCAAGTTGTGACCGGCGATATTTAATGCGCAAAGGTTGGTTAGGGGCTTCCATATGGGACTTTGCAAAGAGCTTTGTCATAGTCCACGAAGATGACGTCTGTTGGTCTACTGTTGTTTGTAAATCCAACCCACTGCTCTCTGATACGGCGCGAAAGTCAAATTTAACTTGATGAACTTTCCACGTGAAGGGAAAACAACTTTATTACCATAAATTATCTATGTTGGAGCGCTATTTCTGTTGCGGAAGGCTTCAGAAACTCTCCAATGATATTTGCTGCACGGAATTCATCTCGTAGCATTGCTGCTACTGACGTACCATTCACTACTGCAACACAGCAATACCTCGTGGCACCATAAAGACTCGCCGGACAGCACGTTTGACAAGTTTAATTTGTCTTGTTCTTTATCCTGTCATTTTCTTGAACTTCATAAGCTTTGCCGATTAGTTAGCTAGCATGGAACGTGCGGTTAATCCCACTGCGGGCGTTTGTGGACCGTGTTTGAAGGTAGCAGGGCCTCGCAGCAAAACCATGGCCTGCGACTTTTGTAACTACAGGGTTTACTGCAAGTGCGACCCCGAGTTCCCCATAGACTCGTACTTCAGGCTTCGGCGCTAGGTATCATGCTGTGACACGCCGACTAAACATCAGTAAAGACAGTATTTCTCAAGATAAAGGTAATGCAGTCGAGTTAGCCAGTTCCTCAACCTCTACAATATGCAGTGCCGATACGTCAACTCCAGGCAACCTCGGCCCGGCTACACACAACCAAATCTCGCCGTCTGCTATGCTAGCTAATAAACCAGCTTCGATGGGCCGCACTAAGCGGAAGCGCGGTAAATGCATTGTTACTCTGTCCCAGCAAGCTGTTGCGTCCACGACACCCATCGACACAAACCAGGAAAGCTCAAAGCCGTCAGTCGAAAGCCGTAATCACACAGGCGTCCTCCCAACTTAGAACGCAGGATACAAATACGCCTAGGCATGGTCAGTGTCCCAAGTTCGCTAGACATAATCTCATTATGTATAATGCTGCAGAAAGCGAAAGCACGTTGTTGAACCAGAAAGAAGCCGATCGTCAGTTGCGGTGGGGATCCTCTTTGTGATCTACTTAAGCTAGGCGTGGAAGGTAACCGTACACCATGTAGGCTTCGCAAGTCTCACCAAGACGGACGTCCTCGGCCAATCCGTGTCACACTCGGCCAGATGGAAGACATTGCGGAGATTACCTTAGCAGAAATTTAGTTCCCGGACTCAGTAATTCTTACTTAAGAGCGAAACTTGACTTTATTTGGGTGATCAGGGAGACTCGACGAACGGCACATCACAACCCCCAGAGTTTCCAGTATGATCGAACGTGTAGTTTAGTTGTACACAGCGTAGAGGGGCTGAAGAATGCAGATGCATCACATGCGCGTAAGCACGATATTGACCAGTGGAAGTTTATCCGGGCCAAACTAAACCTAGACGTAGGCGGATGCGGAGCATCATCTGTCCAACGCTTTCCGCGATCAGTTTTCTCACAGGTGCGTTGAGCAATATACCATTATTATTATTATTATTACAATTGAGCTCCACTTCAGCTCCCGGATTATTGCGAATCACCCTCCTCATAAAAGGCAGGTTGTCCACTGCGCTTCATAGGTAGTATACACTAAAAACAGATTCCCTCTGAGATCCGACTTCACGAGGATAAACCAATGTCTGAACGTGGGTCACCTTTTACTTGCATACCTTCCATGGCTACAAGTGTGGTAGATGACCAAGAAAATGGAGGTCGTTAGTAGCTTGCCACCTCCCACACAACCAGCCTTACAGCCGCCCTCAAAAGAGCCGGCCTAGCCCAGGTAGTACCCGTTGCACATCTGAAGGCAGGCACTATCTCAGATAACGGTAAGCAGATAGACGTATCCGGCCGGTGATGTTCGTTTACCAATGTTCTTCCTCTAGAGAGCAAAGTGCAGGAACTGCGATAACTTGTCGATTCAATGAAGCTCAAGATCGTAGGTGTAGCGGAGACATGGATAACGTCGGACATATCCGATCACGCGACAGAACTTCCAAGTTATACTGTCTTTTGTAAGGATCGGCTAGCCAACAGAGGTGGGGGCGTATCAGTCTATGTTGGTGCTGAACTACGCGGAGCCCCAAACAGAGACTCAACCTTGCTTTCACTTGAAGAGTCCCTGTGAATAACTGTTATGACACCCCACTTATCACAAGTCATTATGGACGTCATTTATCGTGTCCCTTCCGCGCCCATAGAATGGGATGAAAGAATGCACAGTGCCATTAGGCGGGCCATCGCAATCGCCGGACGTCGCGTTATCGTTCTAGGTGACCCCAACATCCCGCATGCAGGCCTCCACCGCGGGCTAACGTCTGGTATCGCGACCACGGAATTCTACGAGCTCGTGAAGGAAGTAGGACTCATCGAACATGCCAGTCGGCCCTCAAGCTGGAGAGAAGGCCATTTCAGACGAGCCAACCTTCGAGAGAAGCAAGAACACTTATCCCAAGATAGCTGGCCACCACTTGAAAAGTGTAGCCTGGTAGACAAACATCTAGACCGCATTATGTTACACCTGAACATCGTGATAACTAATTCAGTCCCACCTTATACACCACGCCCCACCTGCAAGCTGTCCTGGTTCAAACCATCAGCCAATCATCTATTGAAAAAGAAGTAGGCTCTGTGGGATGCATTTCTCGTTAAAGAAGATGGCACCTCACACCTGGCATGCAAATGCTGTCGTAATGAATGCAAGGCGGCCGTACGCGCTGACCACAGGGCTCACTAAGTATCACTTGCAAGATCCGTCGCTGATTGCCCCAAAAGCTTTTTCGAGCACATGGTCCCCCTGACCAGGTCGAAAGGTGTTATATCCTCTCCGACTTAACAACCAGGACTCTCTAACTCAAACTACGAGGCAGCTGAGGTATCGCGTGCTCATTATACATCTGTCTTCAGCAACCCTGCCAAGACGAAGCTATTCGTCGAGGTTTTCTGTCCTGATCGTTGCACGGATTCATCCTCTAGCTTCGTCCTGGCTAACGTACGCGTTAAGTTACTCATGCTGCCTGGTGATAGGTATCCGGAGCTTGACGGGGTACTTCTGCAACTGCTGAAAGAATGTGCAGATGAGCTGGCAGAACCGTTTGCTTGTTTGTTTCAACACTCTTATTATACTGATTATATCATAGCCACCTGGAAGCACGGCGTCACCTCTCCCATCTATAGGGGTGGGGATTGAACGAACACCAGTAAATTCAGACCGATTTTTCTCCCACCAGCCGTCGTAAGTGGTGGGGAGCACACTCACTGTTGGCGCCGATGCGGTGAAGCTCCAGAAAAGTTCACTGATGCGCGACCAACACACTGACTGCCGCTGACACGTAGACAAAAGTTGTCGAAGAACTCCCCCCATTCGGTGCTGTTTTTAGACTTTACGAAAGCGATCGATAAAGTTGATCACAGTATACTACTAGACACTGAATGATATGGGCTTATGTAGTGAGGTTTATTTTTGGCTGAAACGCTACTTATCCTGTCGGACATACAGAGTTAGAGTTAATGCTGAGCTATCCAGAACGTATGAAGCCAGAACTTGTGTACCACAAGGCTCCATTCCTGGTTCCCTATCATTCTTAGTGCTGCGTGTAATCGGCAGAACGTGAATATCTCCATTACCTTTTAGTTAAAAAATGATTCATAACCATAAGAGTTGTTGAAAATTTATGGTATGTTGCAGAATCTAAAATCTTGAAAATGTGTTTTCTAGAGATTTCTTTGTTTTAATCTCCCGAAGACGTAAACAAGAAATGTACGGTTGTTTAATGGCATAGGGATCAATAGAAAAATAAAGCAAAGTCGCATTTTACGTTATTTCGGGAATATGAAGGTAAAATATAGTTAAAATCGACGTCATAAATGTGGAAACACATGCTTCTATTTAGATTTCGGCGTGATTAGGCAGGAAAGCGTGTAGAGT
>LUCH01006776.1:0-28073 GCA_013368495.1 Paragonimus heterotremus
GAGTTTAGGATTTTAGGGACGTCGAAGGTGATCTCACTACATGTTCCTATGCGCCTTGTTAAGCACGGTCAGACATTTCTGCGAGTCTCCCGTCCTGTACACTACGCAAAAAACTTCATCTGCATGTCGTCGATGATAACACGCAACTCAGGTGAATCGTCACATCGAAGTGTATATAGAATGAAAACCTGGAGTGGGGCAATGTCTACACTTCTCGAGCTAGGCAACAATTAGTCTGAAACGGAGCCATGTGCGCTGCGTGACAACCAGAGCAAAAAGTGTCTTTACGGTGGAAACGGTATCATTGGAATTCACCATACTACAGGTGGTCCTTTCCAGTAATGTCTATTGTGAGAAATATACCACCAGAAACATGCAATGTGAGCTCCACTATGCACAGCTGGTGAGAAGGAGATCTAAATAACTTTGCCGTTCCAAGGTAACGCAGCATCCGCGTTGATGACACGCCACCTAACTGACACGATCAGTAGCACATACTGTGCTGCAAGTCCCGTCGTAACGTTCCACTCAAAACGAACGGTGCCACTTAATCTCAAACACAATATGCTCAACAGTGCCGCCTCACTTTTGATCTATTCGTTCGCATGTTCCTGAGGTTCAGCATACATTGGTCGCACCGCTGAGCGTCTACCAAAAAGACTTCGTGAACACTGCCCTGCGTCGCTCCGCTCCGGAATAACCAAAAATATTAACGCATTTTTTCTTGTCCACCTGTTTGATTGTGACCGACACTCAGATTCGGATAAGACGTTCCGCATCGTCTACCGTGCCCCGGCCGCTGCGTCATGAAAGATCAAGTGGCGTGTCCTGTCTATATCCGAGGCTGTCGCAATCACATTGCGTCAACCGGATTTGTGTGTTCAAAAACAGTTCGTTCAAACCCTTGGATTGTCTTGGCCAAAAACTTGCAGTCAACCCAAGTAACAAGTTGATCCCGTCCCCCACCCAACTCACCCCAATTAACGGTGACTTCTTAAAACATACCTCCCCTGTGATCAAAACCACCAAGGGTTGTGTGTGTTTCAATTAATCCCCTTGCCCTCGTACTATTTTCGATCAGTAGCCTGCTTACTGTTGTTTGATCTGATATATAATTGTACTGACCCAAGATCAGAATTTATGGGAAGTAGTTCTGTTCGCTCAAACGAGAATTGTTTTGCTTGATGTCTAAGGGAAGTTTCAACTATCTGCGACAGATCTTGCGGAAGTCGACCTTAAGAAAAACCTAGGGATTCGGCTGTTGTCTGATGTATCTTCCACTTAACACCAAAAACGGATTTGGGATTTCGGGGATGATGAAAAGAGCCCTTCCCTGCATAGACAAGCATGAATTTCAAACGTTCCAAGGAGTTAATGCAAAACCATTGCTTGAATATGCTAATCAGGTCGAAGACACTGGTCTGCAAAAGGATGTACTAACCCCTGAACGGGTTCATCGAGTAGCCACCAAAATGGTCACTGGCTTGAGGCATTTCCCGTACGAGTCTTATTTCAAAATTCTTCAGTTTTATCATCTGAGTTCCATAGACCCCGCGGTGACTTCATCTTCGTGCATCTTTTCCTAAACGTGGAACTCGGGCAGCAATAACCGATAACGGTGGAAGAAACTCTGCAAGCTCCTATCCCAGGCCTTCTTTAGGCAACGGTTCTTTTACCGAGGTGTCAACCAGTGGAACGTCCTTCCATTAGCGGTCGTCAATTGCTCTTCTATGGGCCGTTTTGAAGTGCCATCAAATCCTCACATAATAAGAAAATTACTAGATTAGTATTTCACTCTGTTCTGTTAGATTATCTTCTTTATTCGTTCATAGGACTCTGTGTTACCCCCAAGAGTGATGTTACATCCGGTTTCCAGTGATTGTCTTCCACGTTAACAGAAAACGCTGAATATCGAAATGGACAAACTGGCTCTATCCGGGTAACTTGGACCATCAACCTCGAACCGTTAAACAAATCACCAAAACATCGCTTTACTCGGTATCTGCTTTTACTTTTTCCATGAGGAGTAGGATGTGCGGGTACCAAGACGGCGGTTGCTCTGGCAACCGTATATATAAAGAGGGCTACGAGGAAAATGAAAGAGATGGTTCCCAGGGAAGGGAGAGCCGTCCCATGAGGCTGCTTCCATACACCCTCCCAGACCGAGCTAGTCATATCAGTTTTAGAATCTTCATTCTCCTTAGACGTCACCAGCCTCGTAGTTGCGAGCAGGCTACACGACAAAGCAACGAAAAGCTACGTGGCCTTTTGGTAACCTTACCAGCCATAGTCAGCTCTGAGACGATGGTGGGTGAAACAGCGGCTTTGAAGTACGCCAACGCAAACTTAAAAGAAGTGTCTTCCGATCGCCGTCGATAAAAGAGGACGAGGTGCAAGCAGCGAAGTAAAACTAGACCACAAAACATGGCAGACCAGAAGCTACAGCTTAAAACTAAGCTTGCAGTTTCTGCTCCCAAAGTGTCCACTCAGGCTTCCGTGTCTTTGATGGAAAGCCGAAACACAGTTTTTGTTGTCATTCCGACCGCCGACGTCTGAAGCACTGAAACCGCTTAAAAATTGTCTTCCGAGTTATCTGCCCCAAAACCCATCATATGACCCGCAGAAAATTCTTTTTCACG
Source organism: Paragonimus heterotremus (assembly GCA_013368495.1). Taxonomy (NCBI): domain Eukaryota; kingdom Metazoa; phylum Platyhelminthes; class Trematoda; order Plagiorchiida; family Troglotrematidae; genus Paragonimus; species Paragonimus heterotremus. The sequence goes on from LUCH01006776.1 coordinate 2,640, forward strand.
AATTTGGAACGATAGGAGCCCGTTGGGTCGCCTTTTGTATTTCAAGAAACATTTCTTTGGCCCGCCTCACTAGATATTTCTATCAGTGGCCCCATAACACCGGGTAAATGGCCTTCTTCCACACCCCAGCGGACGAAAAATTCAAAATTTCCGTGGGTTCAAAGTTCTGCACACCCACCCGAAAAGCGGAACTTAACGAGCACACAGAGGCTGAGTTTGCAGAACCAGATTGTCGAACAAGCGTCCTGTGGGGTCGCTGACGTACGCACAGATGGTGGTGTCGTGTCCACAGCCTCGAAGGCGGGTCGTCAGAACAACTAGGCATAACAGACCGAATCCAAAATCGACACCCTCCACGACTCTGGTTCTTATTTTCCAGGTTTTTCCTCGCACTCTCTTTTCTCTTTTCTGTAAAGTCAAATAAGGAAGCGGCCCTCAAGTGAATGTGTGACGCCAGCCGGAGTCCGCTGATTAAATTAACGGAAATCAGACAGTCAGTTCATTACAATCTACCGGGTGTCCCCCGGTATTCAGATTGGCGAACTAACTCCGATCGATGGAGTATGGGGCTCAGCGATTTTCCTCTAATAATATCTCCCGAAACCTGCAGTTATTGCTGAATTTCAACTCACCGATAATTATGACGTCCTGTGGCTCCGACTAGCATAGCTTAGTCAAGGCTCACTCCTAGTGTCAGTTACATATACTGCCCTCCCATCCGACGTCCCTGACGATGGCACTCTCCCCGTGAACCTAGACTACAGCGCTTTACACCCCTCCATTTCATGGGCGACTTCAATGTACCCAGGACAACCCGGACAGCAATTTTTAATCAGGACGGTGAAAGCAGGTCCTCGTATTTCTTTTCGACGCTGATACGACGGAGAGCGTGGACACAGCATGTCACCGCCTCGATGCGGCATTGTTCTGGTCAGATTCCCTCTCTGCCCGAACCAGTCATCATCACTGAAGACCACCTGTTAGACTCTGATCATCAGTGGTTATACCCTACTCACATTTAGTCTTGCTTGTTATTGGTTATGACAACCAGTGAAAAAGATCCACAGTTGGAAATTTTAATCAGACCGGCAGCGACAGCCCGAGGAGCTATCTGGGATGGCTTCTTCATGGTTGTCATTTGGTGGTCAAGAAATAACATGCTTTTCAATGCGCAATCAGGAAAGCGGACCACTCATGTGTACTGCAACTACTGAACACTTTCTCTTATCGGCCACCCCTTCCACGCAGAATACATCTCCTTGGAGACAGTTCCCGTTTATTACCGAAACACAAGCTGATGGAGAATTCGGAGGACCTTAGTGCATTCCACACTATTCGAAGTAGATGCAGGCGAGAAATCCGTGCACATATCAGATTCGTGCGAGAAACGTTCCGCGTGACAACCCGCGGGAATTAAAACTTCTCATTCAAGCATACGTGATAGGTAAGATTGAATAGACCTTCTGCTCTTCCTATGCGACTGCACAATGGGGGGCTTCATCCGACTTCTTATTTGTGGCCGAGTTATTCAGGGAGTACTACTCGGCGGTCTTTAACGTCCCACTGCCGAGATAGCATTCACCCTACCGCTGCAGAAGTTTCGGTAACCACACGTTACAGCTCAGTTTTCTGTAATAGATGTTGAAGAGCTTTCATGAAAGTTTATTTCGTACAGTGTAACGGGTCCTGACAGGATCCATCCCAGAATTCTCAAAACAGCTGCTAGTCCGGCAGAACCCCTTCATACGCTGTTTAACCAGACACTGTTGATTGACATTCTCCTAGTACATGGAAAGGGCAGACGGCCACACCCATCTTCAAGGCAGGCGACTGGCAATTCCTGGCTAGCTATCGGTCAACAACCCTTACTAACATCCCGTGCAAGATGATTGAGCGCCTACTAAGGCGCGTCATCCCCAACCACTCATCATCAAACCATCTTTTTCTTCCACCCGGCATGGCTTCCTTCCTAACCTGTCGTGCATAACAAATATCCCGGTTTTCATGGATGGTCTGACGGAGGCCAAGGGCAATGGCCTCATCTCAGATGCTATTTTCTCTGACTGCCCAGGCTTCTGACCACACGCCGCCGCCCCCGAAACACACACTGGAAGCCTATAGTACTGAAGGGGAGATTCCTCGCTAGGTTGCCCAAGTTCTGGATAATAAAACTTTTAGAGTCAAAACCGAGTCAGATCTTCCGTCTCCTTCTTTCATTTCTGCGGGAGTTCCCTAAGGGCTGGTGTTAGGTTCTCTGTCATCTTTGACCTACATAAATGACCGTCTGGAAACTATTCCCAGCAGCGTCCTCCTATATGCCGATGACCTAGAAACCCGGAATGCCATTGATCCCAATGCACTACAGGTTGATCTTGACGCTATTAAGCGTTGGTCGGATGATTTGGGCCCCCACTAAATGACAATAAGTGCACACATATGTCACTCGGTAAAGATCATGGCAGTGCCTCCGTGATTCATGGTACGTTCAACACAGTAGCCACCAAGCAAATCAATCTGGAGAAAGATCTGGGCATCTGGTTGTCATCTAACCTACCATTTGCGCATCACCACGAGATGGCGGGGAAAAAGGGATGTGCCGCTCTTAAGATGATTAAGCATATTTTTCTTTGCATAGACAAGTAAACGTTTCAAACGTTCTACCGGGTCTATATAAGACCGTTACTTGAGCATACTGACCAGGTTGTGGGTACCGACCTAAAGAAAAACACACTCGCCATTGAAGATGTGCAGCGCGCGGCTAACAAGTTAGTCACGGACCTACGAAATGCCTCGTAGGAATCTCGACTTGAAATTTTTGATCTATATCCACCCGAACTACAACGACTCAGCGGCGATTTAATTCTCACACACTTCTTTAGAGCAGGTTTTTCACTGTAGTAAATGACGACGGCCGGCAAGGGCATAACAAGAAGCTTTGAATCCCCGTCGTTGGGGCTCTCTCGGGCCGCAGGCATTTTCCTATGGTAGCATTAGCCATTGGGACAGTTCTCTTTCTGCGGCCGTTAGCAACGCTCCTAGAGATCACTTTGAAGTACCGCTTGGTTCTCACTTGCTCAAATATCGTTGTACAAGTGATCTTACTCTTTTCTTAGTATTTATTGTAATCCACAAGAGCGGTGCTAGACGTTATTTTTAATTATTGTCTTTCAGATCAACTGGTTCCGGCTTGACGCTGAGCACGAAAAATCAACCGGATTTGGGTATTTGGGCCTCTGCCCAGAACCCGTGTATCATTCATCAAATAGCTAGAAACAGTACCCACAGCCGCGACTTTCCCAGTTGAAGAGAGATCTACGGATTTTCGGGGTTTCGTTTTTTGATTTCAAAACCCGCCTTGGTTACAAAGTAATTTATTTGGCCAAGAGAAAATGTGAAAAAAGAAAAAAGTAATCACAAACTCCCATTCGTGCTTCTTCTCCTTCTAATAGACCACCCGGCAATCTTTCTGTGTTGTTAACCATCCTTTCTAATTTATATGTCAGCCGTATAAAGAAGATGGACGGCAAAATTCGGCAGCAATCATATACTAGAAAAAGGTGCTGGTCGGTCTATTTTTCGCGCCATATGATAACAGCTGTCTGCTAATACTATATATTTTGTTAGCCAACACAAATGTATCAATTTTACTTGAAGAGTTCCGCCAGAAAGTTACATGTCATAGTTCACATGATCATTTTACTTTCACCAATTGATCACATAATTCTGCGTTCCACTCCTGATTGCACAAATATTTCTAACGCAAGGAAACATTTCATAACGTCCGGGCAATGAAAACTCCGTATTGGTTGAACACTTCACAGGCTTTGCAAAAATCTGTCAACATCGAGTAATTAAGGAAGTCCCGTCCAGAGGTCCGTACATTTTTACGCGAAAGACGGCGCTTTCCTGTCTCCCGCTTATCGGAAAAATTTACTGCAGGCTTTCCCGAGGACATCTACGTCAAATAATGGCGAAATTTTTCGACAGTATTTTTTGCCACAGTTTAAACCCGGATGTCTGGTGGTTGTTCGAAAAACGCCCAATATACTCCCAATGCCTGTCGACAGGATAGGTTTAGAATTGTAGCGTTTGTAAGCACCAAGCGTCCATAAATTCTGGGCCAGCTGAGTAACCGATTTGGATCCAAAGGGGAATACGTTCTTATTGGTGGTTTTTTTTACTACCAAGGTGCTAAGGTACAAGGAAATTAGTATAAACTGAATAGAAGATAACAACGAACCCCGATATTTAATCCACCAAATATACAAGTTCCGAGACTAACCGCTTCTGCAAATATGACCAAATGCAACAGTTACATAATGGCGGAGCCATCAAGCGCAAATGAAACCAGGGAACGTATTAAAAGAAGTGCAGCAACGGGAAGTAGGTAGGGAATAAAGATTACGCGAAAACAAGTCTCCGCGAGTAAGTGATTCAAGATGTAATAACACATTAAGATTAGCGTTCATGGAAGAAATGGTTTATCGCACGCGTAACCTGAATGGCCGTATTGGTCTCTGTAAGAAAGGGTCGCATTCACTACCAACAAGGTGTCAAACGTAGGGAGAAGAATCAATGAGACAGGAATAAACGAGGACAAGTAACGTGGTCCCCAGATTTGTATAAAATACACAACAAACTTCAAACGCTCAACACAAGCAGGTACTTCAACACCATCCTCAAACCACCTCTTTCTGGCACGACCTTGGCTATCAGGTCAGGGATCGCCTTGTAATTTATAAACTGGTGCAGCCGCTCAGTTTTTCTACCGAATTTGGGAGGGTACGCGTATTATCTCTTAAGAAGCATGTCCCAAACGCATTTCATAAACTGAAAAGCTTCTCCACTATTTATATATTTTGTTGCTTTATTCACACAACTGGTGTGTCGTATTGTTATTACTTATGCGTATGATGTGCATTTACGTGTATCGCCCTACATTGTGTACATTGGGTGCGCCCGTCTGAAAATGTTTCTCACAGATGCTTTGAGAAATTCACCATAATCTTTACTGTACTTTTTCTTCAGACTACTAGTACGAAGGATGTCAATCATGGTAGACAGGACAGACAGGTAGTGATACACGCGTCTGAGGAGGCATCAGCAACCCCTTCTATCGTCAAAATTGCAGATGCACGTAGGTATGTTGCCACGGACGTATTTGGCCCGTACTTCCTCATAACGGTGCAGGACATTCTACCGACTGGGAAGACATCCCCTAATCAGCAGATGATTTTCTATTTACCCGTTAAAACAGGGCGTAGTTGAGGAAAGCAAAACTGCTTTAACCCACGGACAGGGGCGTGGGAGTAAACGCATGTCGCTCTAGTTGCCACTCATTTCCTGTCGCCACAGCCGGTCTTCAGACAACGATATCATACGCTTCAGCAGTTTTTAGTCTCCAACCGGAAATCTTCGATTTTCACAGGGCGGACGTCACAACAATATGAAAACGTTGCAATTGCATGAGATCGGAAAGGGAAAAAGTTTGCAAGGACATAAAGAGCAAACGGAGTGATAAAATTTAGTGTTGGAAAAAGCCGTGACACCAACAGCCATTGTTAGATCTGTTAGAATTCGTCTGGCATGTTCATCGTCTTTTATCTGGTATAATGCGGAACGATGAATCCGTTGAATTATGTTTGGTTCGTTTGTAGAAAGCCGATCCTTTATTTGCTTTTATTTGTTTTTGCGGTACACAGTAAACGATCATGACGCATTCTGTAACATAACTACACATGAAATGTTTACCTTTCCCTTCTTTATAACTGCCATTTTTTAGCCGTTATAACGTCCTTCTTGGTGTTGCTTGAAACGTTCTTATCTGCGTCTATATCCGATTGTTTTAACGAGGACACTCCACGTTGACCGGTGTCTGTTTGTGAACAAGGGCTCGATCGCCTCACTTTGAACTCCCTTGCCGGATAAGTTGTGTACCCGGTTGATTCACATTCGAAGCGAAGTAGTACCTTTGTTGTAGTGTGATCAAACAGTACCGTATAAACTTCAATTCTTCCGATCTCCTTTTCAGTCGATTTTTGAACTTGGAAGATAGTCTCCTTAACTCGACCGTCTGAGTAAGCGTTATTGAAATTATCGGAGGGGCGTTACTGAGTGAGTTGCTGTAAATCACCAAGAGCAACTCAACACATATAAAACAATGGGGTGATGCCACCAGACGAGCCTTCACCCTCTGCTCGGAAAACCTACGCTTTCCCACTACATACACTACACTGGAAGGCTTGGCCATGTACTTGCGTGTTATACTACCCAAACACGTGAGTATGTAGTACGAAACACCGGCTGCGCGTCAGAGATACCCTGACAACCGTTCGGGGGTTGTTCCGTAAAGTGTAAATGCAAGACAAAAAAGAGCCGTCACGTTGCTGCAATCCACTGTGCTACCACTACCTGCCAAGTCTTGTCCGTTATACTAAGAGAAGTCTGGAAAGATCCCGGCCACAATTTATCCAGGCATGTATTGGCGGAGATCGCAGTATTGCTGTGAACTATTTCACATGAAAGCTTGTTCCACGCATTCAGTATCCGGTGGCTGAAGAAGTTTGCACGTAAGTCCAAGAGAGCCCAGCCTTTTGTTAACCGGATATCATGATCTCCGGCGGTGATGCCGTGGACCACCTGTTGAAAGAGATTTGCCATTTTTACACCGCCCATGCCCTTCAGGATTCTGGAGATCTCAGTTAGGCCGCCTCTCATCCTCCTCCCCTCCGTGGAGTACAACCTGGGCCCCTTCAACCGGCCTTGTTAGTATTTGCCTTCAAATCCTATTTTCACTCGAGTTGTGAGCTGTTGTACCCTCTCAATGGCCAGATATACTTACGTAAGCACGATACCCACACCTGTATGCAACATCTCAAATGAGGCCGAACTATCGCTTTGTATGATGACATAAATATTTCCAGTTGCCTGTTTGCCAAAACTCCCGTAAATCTGAATGGCTCACTAACGGGGCTTGAAGTCGTTTTTCATCAATAGTTCTAGGTCCAAGGCCGCTTTTTACGAATTTAATGGTGAATCTACCCCCGGGACCGGATGCCTTTAGAGTTTCAAAGCTTCTAGTTACGATTTGGCACCTGGCGGCCTTTGGTGGGATGTCCCATTTAAGAAACTTCTCTGCTACTGCCTTGTGATCCTACGTTAAGACCACTCCATTTGTTGACCCTGCTATCTCAACACAATCTGTAAATACGAAGCACGGGTTATTAAGCCTACCCACCAGATCACTGACTAGCATTAGGAAGAGAAAAACCCCCAATACGGATCCTTGATGGACACCACATGGGCCGTGTTTGCCCAGAGAATTCGTTTTCAATCTTCACTTTAAGAACTGTGTTACATGGGGAACCCTTCAGCCAGTCAGTCGCTTGGTTAGAGATGCCTAACCGTGCTAGCTTATGGAGGAGATAACGGTGGTTTACTGAATCGAAGGTTTTGTTGAAATCCAAGTACCATACCTCAACTTTTTCTCCTTTTTTCAATCGTCTCGTCACCTCATCCATGAAATACGAAAGGTTGGATTAGCAATATTTCCTTTTATGGAAGCCATGTTGTGTAGTGCTGAGAAGACGGTTTTCAACCAGATACGGTGAAACTTTGTCCCTAATTAGCCATCCTAGGCATTCTCCAACTGCATTCGTCAAGCTCACCAGTCTGTAATTGGCTTGTTTGCTTTGGGGCCCCTCGTATTAATAGTGATAACGGTGGCTACTCGCCATTCGTCTGGGATTCCCGCCTCCTTTAAGGAAGTCGTAGAGGGCTGCCATAGGGGACGCTGCAGAACTCTCAACCTTGGCTTAACTGTGCCCGGATCGGCGCCATCACCCCCTGTAAACTTTGATGGCTTGAGGGAATCCAAGATGATCCCAGCACATGCCTCAGTGAGAAGTACGTTGTTCACTGTTCTGTGAGGTCTGGACTCTACCGATTTCCGTAGGATCTTGTTCACATCGTCTCTCCTGTGAATCCTCTGGTAGGATTCACCAGGGAGGTTGAACTTCTTCACTTCATCAGTGGCTAGCTCACCTCCTTTTGTTAAGAAGACTTCTACTTCTTGCCCACAGGTTCCTTTGGATTGAAGTTACAGGTAAAAATGCTTCGAAGCTGCTTTTGCCTTACGCGCAAGACCTGTTGCAAACCGGTGACCTTCCAGGCGCTGGGACTTGCAGGCTGCGTTGCTACAAGCATTATACTTTAGCCACTCACGATAGCAAAGATGGTTGAACTTTCACATACGATACTTCGGTCGTGCCCAATATGAGGTCAGTGACGCAGTGGTCAATAGGGTTGCCTTATGAAAGCGTGGCCGGAGTTCTAATCCGGATGTCGCAAAGATATGCACCACTGACGAGCTCTAATGAGAGCGGAACTGGAGTCTGGTGTTTTCGTTTGAAAGGGAGCGACTGGGCATTCTATGGGAATAAGACAGCTGAGATCATTTGTGAGTGGTGTTCAATTCACACGAAAACCAAAATGCCCTACTATTCACCAGTAAGATAGATTTCATTTTTGTATTCACTTCAACAATTGCTTCCCAAGATAACCACTGTATGTACCGATAGTTTCCAACGGCGCGAATGATTCTGAGCTCTCTCTGGTAATTAGGGCAAGTGACACGGGAGTCCTGTAAGCCGTTCTTCGATGATTGTTCCAATTGTCCTCAAGAGAAGCGTTTTCCGCCTCAGAGGCTCAAGACGTTTCGTGCAGCTTTTAAAAGCCGTGAAGTGCCCACCCGACCGAAATTACATACAAATTTTCAAGGGAAGCGTTTTCACCACGTGGACCTCGAAGCTCAGGACACAGTGATTCCTGTTTCTAGGCGAAGCCTCACTTTTTAGGTTGACGGTGCCCTGCCCATAGCAAGTAACCATTAGATCCAGTAAGGATGGTGCATACTAGTGTCGAAACCGATAGGGTCTTAAACATGTTAACCCAAGGTGTTAAAGTGCGACAACTCCAGGAATATTCCTTCGAGAATACCAGTCCCAAAAAGGGGTCGAGAGGTTGCAGTCCTCAGCTGCCATTAAGTTTGCTCAGTCACTAACCAGAGCTTTTAAGACATTTGGCGGAAGTTTATCTTCCTCACGGCTGACCGGTGGTGGGGTTGGTAATAAGCAGTCTCTTTAACCTCCTGAACTTTGCAGAACGTTGCCTGTACGTTCGAGACGCCATGTGAGAGGAGTGCCTCCCACTACTTGTACTGATTGCTTACCAAAGCAAAGCCTCCTCACCCACACACCTGTCCATGAAGTCCTGTCTGTAAATGGACAAGCTCTCCGGAAAGCAGCTCCCGAAGTCTTTTTAGGTTTGAACGATGTTTCGGCTACAGCCGTGACGTCGAACTCTCTGCTATGCTCCCTAAACTCCCCACTGGTTGCTAGTGCTGCAGGTAATTGCGTACCAAAATTTGAGGTTCTTTCATTGCAACACTTTCCTGGATAATTTTTCTGCGACAAAACTTCCCTCAGGCGGAGGACACGAGCGGACTGCTCACTCTTTGAATAGCTCTTCGTAACTTTAAACAATTTAGCCACAATGCTTTCTTAAGCTACCCAACCCCCTTTTGACCACAGGAACTAGAACACTTTTCTTTGGCTACGCATCTTTATTCGCTGCAACCACCGTCATCGGTCGGGCAACATCCTGAGCTGCAACCTGACTCTGGCAAATCGATCGACTGACCCTCAGTGGCTTACAGGCTGCGACAACCACTTTTACCCGGGGTTTCGCCTTATTTGCTATCAAGCTGATAGTCTTCTCCAACCTCACTTTGCCAGCTAAAGCCTTCTGGCTCTCTCGCATACTTTTGTCTTTTTGTTTCGTCTTGTAGCTTGTGTTCACCCTTGCTGTGAATGAGGTTTCCTTGCGTTCATTATTCTGAAAAACGGCTAGGGATTTAGCGCTATGTACTAATTCCATAATAAGGGCAGTCATGGGTTAGACATTTTTAGATCCAGCACCTCTGTCACTTTCCTGTGACTCAGCTGGTATTCCGCACCGGATCAACGGAGTCGCTGACACGGCCATCTGTTTCTTGGACCCACGACCTGTCTGCAACACCGCAGGCTGTTGACTTCGGCGGTACCGATGACTTATTACCATACTCTGTGTCAGTCTTTTTGTCTGGAATGAGCTAATAAACACCTCGTGACGGTTCATTTAAGCTGCCTGCTTTGCTGAGTATATAGTCCCTTCCTGATACTAGAGTTTACCTTGCTGAGTATTGGGCGTTCCTGCTTTTGGGTTCTGTTGAAGTTACTCATCCTCCAACCACCCACAGTATATATATGCTTGATACCGGGGGCTGCAGACCATTCTACCATCCGCAGAATCTCAATCGCCCTCCGTCCGTCCATCTCTTTTCTGGTTTTTATCTCTCACCACTATTGAGGACCAGAATTTTTCGGTATCTCCCTGATACTCTTCAGCTGGCAATGCGCAGTTTCACCGCGCCACCTGCAAGTCCGTCAATCGTCAATTTAAGAGCTGCTGTCTCTTCTCTCTGCTTTGCAGTTACTCTCTATGTAACACGTTGCCGCTGTGTGGCAAGAACATTTGGGGTACTTGTTCCTTTTTCAGTGCCCCAGTGGCTTTCAGAATTCTGCAGTAATCGTGAGGGAGACTTCCACCAATAAACAGCAGTGTGGGCAACCCACTTTAACTGCCAAAGCTGTCCATGCGACCCTGCTGCAACTTTCCACAGATGCGTTGAGAAATATGCCATCATTATAATAATCAGTTTAGAGCACCGGCTGTGGTACGACGTTTCGCAGTTATCGCATTGGATACCCTCACTGCCTACCTGCAATCCCCGCAGTTGAAGCCCAGGTCATCCCTAGCAAGGATTTGTTCAACCAAGCTGGTTTAAAGCTAGAATTCAAAACAACGGTAAGAAAATAGGCAGAAGCGACAGTTACACGGTAGTGGGGGGAAAGAATACAACTGAAGCCTATGTAACTTAGGGATGCACGCCACAACAATCCTTAATATACCCAATATGATTAAGGAACAAACCACTCTGAATAAGACACCGATAATTAACATGATACGAGACAGCCTGAATCAAATTAGGATCGTCCATTCACCTTTTGAAACGTACGCACTTGCGTAACTAAGTGGGGATCAGGATGGCACAATACACAGTAAAAGAATTCCTGAGGCAGTGCATTTTGGCTAGTATATGCTTTAACGTGCTGGTCGAACAGGCTGACCTCACGGGTTGTTTGCACAGCCAGAATTTACTGGCTTGTCACTGGCCCGCACCTAGGTGATACTGAAGGATAAATTTTGCCAATGAAGGTTTTGAGTTTGAGAGGGCCGTTGCAAAGGCATCGAACAGGGGCATTGGGACAAAGACTACCAGTAGCTTTACATGAGTTTAATTGTTGGTGAACGGAAAGGGGAGAAACAACGTGTGATGGTTAGGTTTCCACAAACAAGCAGACTCCGCGAACACGCTGGTCGCCGGTATGGCTTTTCAAGTTGAAAAAAGTTCGAAACAGCCACTTGGGCGCGAAGAGATTTCCCAAATTTTTGGTGAGGTATTAAGGTGCACAGTCCAGGACAGATATTTAGATTTCTTTGCAAATGGCACACTTTGATGTTCCTTCCGAATGATTAGCGATGGGAAGGTGGAGTGCCAATCGTCACCACGAACCGCCAAATAGCGATGGACTTCGTTTTCGTCAGGTGCATGCAACTTTTCCCTCAGCTCTGGTTCCGCGCCAACGAAGTTGAACCCGTTATCACTGTACGTAACTTTCAGCACACTTCGACTGTCGATAAACCTCATTAGTCCCATTATAAATGAATCCATTGACATCGACTGCGCCACGTCCAAATGTATATCCCTTGTCCTTAAACGAGTGAAGACAGCCACATTTTTATAAAAACCCTCCCCAATCCGAATTTCCCCAGGTTCTAAATAATTCGCGCCACAATTCGTAAACATGGCTCCACTCGCTGTCGCATGATCAGCGGAGAGCGAGGCCATCATCTGTTGAAGTGGCTTTGATGGCAGAATTGTGCGCCTCATGCATCCTAGCAGCACGCATCGCACAATAGCCATGCCTTTGACAGTGCAGGACCTTCTCTGAATCGACGATGAAAGGTGGTTAGCTTCAAGGTGACCGTCAATCTCGTGGCAGTGCCTGATAACCATATTTCTAACAACCTCGGAGGGCGGCAATACCATTACTCGAGTAACAGGAGATAGCCCGGTTGAAACCCTTCCACCGAAACATTATGGTAGCAGACTTTAGTCGGGCCAACGTATTTCGACGGCATTTGGAGTATTATTTGCAGTTCTAAATGAAGGCACTGCTAGTCCGATAGAACGGTAGATCCACCTGCTACGTCTGTTTCTCCTTGACACAGGCAGTCCAGCATGGTTAAACACTACCGACAAGCCTTCATACAAACAAAATAATTACTGAAATGTATTAGCCATGGTATGGCACTGAGCAGGATGTACCGGTGTGATTAGTGTGAAACAAGCGCTGGGTACCACTGCACACTACTAGAGCTTGCTTCTGTGGAAGCCTTCCATAATTCCAGTTCTTAGGCTTGAATCGGGTGGGGGAGCTTGTCGGGTGGCAATGAAATCTCAAGTCCACATAAAAGGATCGTGCGGTTCAACCACGTGTGTATTTCTCCACAACCTGTAGCGCAGGTTATTCGCGAAGTTTTGTCTGCCGGGTTTAATTCGGACGGAACGTGTCGCCATCGACAGCCCTGGATATAGTCGCGAATTAGTTGAACGCAGTTGGCTACGAGTGTGACAAAGCTACGAGAGGTGCTTCTCAAGTATTCTGACGTGATGAAGTCGAGTGTGCAAGACGTAAAGTTGTTAAGGGTTAACTTGAGTTTGGTCAATAGAACCCTCATAAATTTGTCGGCCGGTACCGCGGCTGTAGGTTCTAACCTCAAGATGGACAAGGACGTTAAGGGCGCAGTCAGGAATTTTCCTATCAAGTAGCAGCAGAAGAAGTCACCATATTCTAAGACGTCCCCGAGATAACCGACGGTTTCGTCGCCCCCCATCGAGGGCGTCAGAAAACATATATGACTTAAAGCGCGTTGACGTTTTCCCATGTTGTCTGACACAACTTGGTGCAGCAACTCAGTCGGTCGTCGCTACTGCCTGCGACTAATTTTCACAATCCCCCAATACTTTTTAATAGTGTATCCCGGCCCATATTTCAGCCACGCAAGCACTGAAGCAACTCCCGATCGCCAACGACGAATAGAGTAGTGAAGCCTAACTGGTCGTACACCGAAACGACACAGGCCAGTAGGCCCCTGCGATTGGTTGGCCTCTTTGGCAGAGACATGTGAAACCTGCAACTTGCTTCTGTCACTTACCACTGGACCTCAAGTATGTTCTGGTGACTGTGGCCAACAAGGCCCACTCTTGGTGATGTGGATGTCATTTCGCTCGGTGCCCCGGCACCTCAGCTACTTTAAACGTTCACTTTACCAGTTCATATCCATTCAGGAGTAACATTTCATGTAAGTCAGCTGCCACACGTCTGCAAATCTCAAGTGCATCCGCTGATACAAAGCAGTCGTCAACGTAAAAACTCTGGTATATAGTGTGACTAGCCAGCTTGTTAAATCGATGCCTGTTATCGATTGCAGTCTTCTTGAGTGTATATGAGGCCCAGGAGAGCGGGGAAGTAGCCTCGAAAAGATTGAACCATAATCTCCGACGTAACCGGTAACTAGACATTGGTTTATCGCTACACCAAAGGAAACTCAGTGCCCACCTGTCTTGTTCAGGAACCTCCACCTACAAAAACTCTCCCCCTATCTCCGAGGACGGCCGCTAAACCCTTGCGGAACCATGACAAAATGCCCATTAGTCCGTTTGTCAAAACTGGCCCTTGCAGCAAGACCCTGTTGAAATACGTCACTTTATTTCGTCGCACGGTCGAATGAAACTTGCAACTTCCAGGCCGACTTGGATTCAACACCGGGTGGTGAGGTAGGCAGCACCGGCAAAAGGTTTCATCCTTACTGATGTTTGTTCTCTGTGTATAACCCTGGGCCACAAGTGCACCGATAATCCTGATATACTTATGCGTCAATCCGGTGTTGTGAGAGGGTCTCTCACTTAATAAGTTCATGCGTTTCTGAACCATCTATGGGCTATCAAAAAAGGCCTACGGTGACAGAACGCCACGGCAAGCCGATTTCGTACTGCCCATCCTCGGGCGTAACATTGGTCTCCACGATGCGCCTTATTGAATACTCATTGTTCACCACAGGAATCAACCACCTCATCAGCCAATCCGCGCCCAACAAACTCTGGGTTGAACATGCGTTGAACCAGTCATTCTAGCTCAGTACCCTTTAAGCAGTAAACCCCAGCACTGCTGTTTGTTGAGAGTGACCTGGTGCCCCGCAAAATCCAGCCCAATGTGGTTTTTGCAGCCTACGGCTAATGCCTGCCACCTGCCGCTAACTTACTACCAAACGTGCCTCCGGCACATCGCGGCCTATTGGTAAGCAGACTTTATCTTCCCCCGACTAGACGAAGGGCAGACAGTCAAGTGAGGTTTAGGCTGAGTGTCCTTATCACATACGGTTTTCGTTTTTCAGCCGGAGGACCCTTGATGGTGAATGCCTCGGCGACCCTGACCTCATTTCCATCATCCAAAGACTCAGTTTCCAAACTCAGCATTTGACATTTAATATTATCCGTTTTAATTAGTGCACAAATACTGAATGTTCGCTCGCATGCTGGAGGCCTTAATCACTCAGCTAGAGAGTCATTTACGATTGTGGTATCAGACCCGTTATCGGGAGGGGCACACATTTCAACCGTCCCGATTGTCAGGATTAACCTGACGGACTTGGAGCGAAGACGAATTTCTCTGTCATGCGAAGAGGAGGCTCCACAGTCTGGCTCTTCCCTGCCTGGTTCAGACCTCGAAGGTGCAGGGTCTGTGTGCTTCATTATAAGATGTATGCCTCCACATACAGGTTGTTAACACTGTGCAAGCCGTAATACTTTTCTGTGTGAATGGATAATGGGCAAACAAAAGATCGTGCACGCATTCCTAGAACTGCACACTGTCTCTCTAACGACGTACTTTCAAATCGCCGGCACGTCGGCAAATCATGACCATCACCATATACTACACATTGGCTTGGATTATCAACCATTCCGGCGACGGTTGGCGTGCGGGATATTTGTTGAGAATCCTCGCGGAATCGCATGGCCCCATCTCTGTTGATGCGGCCATGGACTGATCGGACGATCGGTTGACCACGCAGGCCACTGGAAACCGAAATTTGCCTCTCTAAATTGAAGCAAGTTGTTGGCCCCCGGCCAATGTCTCCCACCTCTGCCTACTCCTCTTGCACAGGGCGAGGAAGTCTACAAACGGTACGCAGAAAGTCGGTGGGAAATTTAACTCAGCTGAATGGTTCAGATGAGAAGACTTCAAATGACACTCCTTCCGAGTGGCTGAACGTTGAAGGCCGCCACTTTCTGCCATGGCGAGCCCCGGGCCGTTAAGTATGCCCTTGGTGACAGCCTGAATAATTTAACTAGGCATTCAAAATCGTTGCCTCAATATTTCGAATGCTGAGTGAATCCAACTGCGTTAGGCAGGCATACGCAGTGTTCCATAGCTGCCCTAGATCGACCCTCAAAATAACACATCACGCAGGAAAACTTACGTTCTTTGTTGTTCATTCCGTTGGTCAGGTGAAGCCCAGAGTTGTGCAGGAAGTTGTGGAATTTAAAAGGCGATCCATCAAGTGGTTCCAGGTTGCTCTTCGGCAGGCTTACTGGTAACGGACTTGCGCATATATTTCTTTGCAGAACTCCATCCGAACCCATGAGTATGATACCTATATGACGAGGTGGAAGGGAAGACAGTTGCATCAGCCTTCACAGGTGACCCCTCACTCCCACTAAACACATACCTTGTATTCAACATCTGGCGAAATTTTAGCGGTGCCTTCATAAACCTAAGCTTCTCTTCCGTTAAGCGCATTTCTTCTTCTTCTTCATGGAGCCTGTTGTCCATCATCAAAAGCCACCCAGGTGAACACCGAGTTATAGCCGGGGCGACGTTGAAGATTTTGGGTACACATATCTTCTGCGGCGGGCCCACGGCCGTCCTTACAAACAACCCTTAGCATGGTCTGTGCTTAGCTCTAGCGGCCCTAAGCATGCTATAGTCATATGAAACAACAGAAAAATAATTGTTATCAGAAACGTCGTAAGAACCCCGCTGAAGGCGTCGAGCAACGCGTAGCGATAAACCAACGATCCCAACTAATCAAATCAAGATTGGATGACAACGCAACAGCGTGTTTGAATAACCCATCAAGGTGAATAATTAGACAACCTCAACAATTTAGACGGACAGATCATTTCCGGGATATGAATTACAATTTGGCGCATAACAGGCTAATGGTGAGGTATAATCACACGATGGGATATTCATACCCGACAATCCTCCCGTGCAGTCGACATGTTCGAAAACAGTTGGGACGAGCCGAGCTCTAAGGAAGGTGATGCACACACCACTCAAGCAAAGTACAACAACCGGCAACTGGCCTCTTAATAAGAGGTAGAGAGTCCTGAAGTTCCCATTAATAAGGGTATGGCAGCTCTCGATCTGGTCAGCGAACCAGGTGCCCGAAGAATCTTTCAGGGCAATCAGCGATGGGTCTTGCAAGTGATACTTGGTGAGCCCTGCAATCGGCGCGTGCGGATGCTATACATCGATTACGGCGGCATTTATATACCACCTGTTAGGCACCATCCCATTCAAGGTGGACTGAATCCCACGGGGCCCACTTCTCTCGCATTAGACACTTGACCAATAGTTTAGGCCGGGACGACTTGCACGTGGGGCGTGGAACTCAAAGTGAGACTAAACTAGTTATCGGGGTGTTCAAGTGTAACGTGATACGCTCTAGATTTTCGTCTACCATGCTATACTCTCCAGGTGGTGGCCAGTTAGCTTGGGATAAATATCCTCGCATCTTTCGAAAGTTGGCACGTCTGAAGTTGCTTCTATCCGACAGTAAGGAGAGAGTGATCGTGATGTCACATGTTAGGCGTAAACTGATTGTAGCATGGTCGCTTGCACCTAGTGGCGCACCAACTTCAACCATATCTACCATATGGGGTTCAGTCGTTGACACCATGTCTGGTCGGGATGGCTTGTTACCTCCTCTTCACCCTGTGGATTGAGTGACTTACTCGCTGAGTCCTACTTCCTGCGCGAGATTGGAGACCTCAGTGGTCTCATTGCCAGACGTTAACCCGCTGGAGAGACCCGCATGCGGGAAGTTGAAATCCCCCAGATGGGTGGCGCGATGTCCGGGGATTACGGTGGCCCGTCTGATGGCACCGTGCCTTCCTTCATCCCATTCTGGGGCTTCGGACGGGGTACGTTAACTGATGCCGACAGTAGCTTTTGATAAGTGAGGTGTCCTAAAACATGTCCACAGGGGCTGTTCATGTTGAAGCAGGGCTTGGTCTCTGTTTAGAACTGCGCGTAATTCAGCAACAAAGTAGACTGCTAACCCCCACCTCTGCTGGCTAGCCGATCGTTGCGAAAGATAGTATAATCAGGAGGTTCTATCTCCTGATCGTATATATTCGGCGTTGGTCAGGCCTACGCTAGACCCAAGATCCTGGACTTCTTTGGGTCGACAACTTGTCACAGTTCCTGCACCTTGTTTTTTAGAAAAAGATCATTAGTAAACACACACCACCAGCCAGATAAGTCTACCCGCGTACCATTATCTGGGGTATTGTCTGCTTTCAGGTGTGTAACGGGTATTACCTGAATATCAAACGGCTGAAGAGATGTAAGAGGAGGGCTGCTATTTAGTATTCCATTGCCGTTCATCCATAACGCGTCTCTATATCCACTACCCCTAGGTATACATGACAGCACCTCAAGGAAAAGATTGTGGTAGCAGCCACCGAAGCGATCGAACGTCAGGAGCATTCGGATTAGTTCGACGACTGCAACGTGGCCATCTCCGGAGTGGTACGGGGAAAGGATGCAACATCTCTCATCACCACAATAGACCCAGGCAATGAAAACAAAATAGCTACATTATAGAGCATTCGCCGTTAACTAGCCGAACGTGTTCGCGGAATCAGAGGCGACTGGTTAAACGGTCAAGGTAGAAGGGTGCAGGGGTACGCCAATCGCCGACGACACTGGGAGTTCTGCGATTCGCTTAAGTCGGTTCGTCGTTCATCCCTCCGATCAACTAAAGCACTGACTAACGTGGACACCGGCTGTTCATAGACCTAGTCAGAGGACATCATGGAAGTCTGGTGCAAACAATCTGGTGGTCTACCAAACTGTCATGCTACCACTGATTAGTTGGCTGCAAACAGCCTGCCGCAACAGGCCACTAAATCTTTACTTGCATTGAATGCGGGTTTGCCAGAGGTTCGGACAATGATTAGACAACTGCCTAATAGAAGTGCTGCAGGTGAGAATGGATTGTGAGGTGAAACTCAGAAAAGTGGTGAACCAGCGTTAGAACGCATTTTCCTTCAGCAAGCTCCTTCTATCTTAGCAAGGATCCCCTCGTTGTATCTTCGTTTAAAGATATGGGCGGCAAGCATTGTTCCGATAGTTATTGGGGCATTGGTCTGCTGAGGTGTGTGGGCAAGGTGCTCGTAAGGATCATTCAAGCACTCTAAACGGACCGTGGTAAGGTGTCTGGATGGGTCCACGTGTGTCATCTCTGATGGACACGAGGGGCGTGCGCACAGGTCTTCGTTTGCTTGAGCATTCTTCGAGACGATCCTCGCCGGTGTTTATATCAGTTTATGCACGTGTAGTTTCAAACGAGTAGCGTAGGAAGTTGCATTCACTTCACCGGTGGTTCTAGATTTCGTGAACATTTCACCTGACAGGGGTGGGACGCTGCCACAATCAAACTCGGCTAACGTGTAGCCGATGGCTTCCTTAATCATGTTGCGGATGCAAGACAAAATGAGGAGTGAATCTTTCGACCAGGTTAGGCCGGGCGTCGTAGCGAGAATAGCGACTTTAGGTTGACGGTGGAAACGTTCCACTGAACAATTGGCCGATGAGTTGCAAGCAGTTGTTCGGAAGCGTTCAAGGCCCACTATGTGCTGCAGGTCACTGAGCAGTATGGAAGTGGACTAAGAGCAGCGTTCAGTATCGATGGAATTAAGTATATCGAAGGAAGGTTCCCAGGTTTTCACACACGTCCGTGCGATGCTCTAGGCTCAAATGTCGCGTACGGGCTTCACTTGTAACTAGCACGTGAAACGATCAATGCGTGTCAACAAACGGGTAAATTTGTTCGAGGGTAGACATGGGCCTACCAATTCCACATGTAGGTGTTGTAAGGGGGCGTCCTGTGCAATGAAAGTGCCAAAGGTTTGTGATCGCCTTTGAGGTTACCCAGGGTATAACGCTAACCTCTGCACTAGTGTCCACGAGGAAACGGAGACTGATGTAGCTATCGTGGATGTAAAACAGGAGACCGGTAGACATGCCAGCTACAGTTGTTGCCATTAATGGGTGGGCCGGCCGTCCTCCTGAGTCGTTTTGCCTTCAGAATGCTGACTGAAGTATGCATCGTGCCACGTGCACTCGGGGGAGCGGTCACCAAAACGCCCCAATAGTAGCGGATGTTGGAGGGTTGAGCTGTAGATGTAGGATATTGCCAGTGAGAATAAAGTCTAGAGGGTTAGGAGTTACGGACTTCCGAAAGGTGTTCAGTTGAGTTATTTGCGGTAGGCGTTAGCCTGGACATTTGTCGCTAGGGGTCATGAAGTGTGCTTGTTGTGTATCGCAACAAAAGGAAGGGGTACAACCATTCTCAAGGAACCACCGGCGAAATTCGGCAGCCATTTTCGTTAACTTTTCCAATTGAATGTCTGGATGCTGCAGTGATAAAATGACCGTGATATTCAGCAACAGGCATTTGGTTTACCGCCGTCTGTGAATGGATGCCGTTACTACCGACCAGGGAACTGGCATGTGGTTGGCCACGCTGTTATAGCAAATAAGGAGAAAACTGCTGGCTCACATATTGGGAAATTCCTTCAAAGTTTTTCAAAAGTTAAAGCAGTTGAACGTAATAGGAAAACGTCCATTCTCGCCTGGTGTCAAATCCCACTTCACCAATATCTCCCCCAGTGGAACGATTAAGTTTCCAGCGTGACGCGTTAAAACCGATGTCAGCGTGGGGAGACAAGTAAAAGATATAAAGTAGTTACTGTATCGCTGCATATTCAACTATCAGTTTGAGTTTTTCGGTAAGCTGTATCTTTAAAAGACGGAGGGGCAATTTGGTCTCCCCGGGTTCTATTGTTGGCTGATGTTTCTGTGGCAAAACTAGAATGTGTTTCATCAGCGGATCAAATGAAACTAGTTAGTGTGTTGAACTGTCCCTGGCTATCTGGGGTAATTCACTCAGTAACGTGTATTCGACAATTCCAATAACGCTTATTTAGACGTTCGGGTTAACGGGACTGTCTTCCAAGTAAAAAAACGACAGAAAAGGCAATCGAAGGGATTGGAATTTATACAGCACTGTTTAATAAAATTACAACGAAGGTACTGTCTCACCTTGACTGTGAATCAACCGGGTACACAAATTATCCAGCAAGGGAGTTCAAAATGAGGCAACTAAGCACGCGTTCGCAAACAGCCACCAGTCAAATGGAAATGACCTCATCAAAAAAGTCTGGTACAGATTATGATGAAAACGTACCAACAACACCAAGGAGAAAGTCTTAACAGATAGACGATGACAGTTGTAATAAGGAAAAAATAAACGTTTTATGTGCAATTGTGGTACGAAATTCGTTGTGATCGTTCACTGCATACGGCAAAGAAATGAAAACAGATTAAGGGTGGGCTTCCTACAACCAAACCAAACACGCCTCTGCGGATCTATCGTTGCACATCATACCAGAGGAACGTCAACAAATCCAACACTCTGTGTGAGCGTTACATAGACGATGTCATCTGTTTGGCAGATGAATCTTAAGGCCTAAGTGAGATGCCGCCGAATGTCAACCCCGCTCATAAAAATACCTTTTTACCCCAGAGCCCGGATCACCAGCAGGTATAGCGTCCCTGGACATGCTCGTATCTCGTCGCGAGGATAGCGCGACACAAAGGAACATGTATCACAAGGCAACGTGGACTTGTAAGCATACAACCGTCAATAGTTTTGTACCGCCAGAACGAAGGAGGGAACCGTTCCAATGACTGCTAGAGAGGACCGCAAATGTGTGCTCCGTCAATGTCACTGAAACGCAGGGTTAGATGATGTTTAATACACCCATTAAAACTGAGCATTCATAACACTTTATTCATATGAATATGAAACTGAACACCAGGGTGGACAAATCATAAACTGAAGACAAGGGGTCGGTTTATATTTTCTTGTCCAACAAGGATGGTAACCTCGCTGGGAGCGTAACCAAGAGGACACCGTGGTAATTAATAAAAACGATTTCACAGCCAACTTACATGTTCAGTTAATTTTGCATCAGTGTTTCGTCTTTAGTTGATGAGCATGTTGCCTGGTAACGACACATCACCTTGTGTCAAGGTTCCGTTTGTTCATCTGGAAGAAGTTATATGGGTCGTACTACACTGCGGTTATCCGAACACACTGACCTACGCAGCAAACGCGAGGATTGATGAGGCCCTGTTCGTCCGCGGCTACCGCGCGTTTGATCGAGACATACACCTGATCAATTCGACCGGTTCTTTCGAGCCAGTCTGCCGAATATGTGGGATACAGTCGATTCAGAAATAAAGGCCGTAGAATGACAGTCGCGAAGGCCATTGCTATTCGGCCACATTCACCATTGCTATGCACAAAAAGATGGCCAGTCAGAATGCTGAACCTTCTATGGCCGTGTACACGAATCCGAGAGAGACAGAGATTATATAAACGTGACGCTTCTCTCACCGACTTTGCGCGGCCGAAGTGATCAGTGTTATGTGATCAAGTCTCTTGGTCCAAACTGAACGGACACTAACGACTGGAATCTCTCTCCCTAGTTATGTCATTCGCCACCCAACCAAACCCTTTTAATTGCGTCGCACTTGACGAAATGAAGAAGCACCAAAAACGAGCTTGTTGGCTACGCGTCTTTCCCAGGTCAGGAAACTTCTAGACCTGAAACAAACACACTGAGTTTATCATAACAATGTCTTAATAGCAGGACCGCTGTCCTTCGCATGCCGAATGACCAGTGCCACCAACTGTGTCTCCACCACACTGTCAAAACTTAGATGCAGTTTGAGCCGAACTGAAACGTTTGGAAGCTCAGTGAGGCTTCTCATATAGCATCCGATCAACCGAATCTGCATTCGATGATCATAGGAGACACGTGTACGCATGCGCCCATAGGTTAAATGTATTGCGTTCATCTTGCGGTATACGACAGGAAGCCGCAGAACAGACTGAATGTCCCGCCTTTTTCAGCGTCAACCGAAACATTAACTGATACTGCCACGTCACAAAATCTTTCATGGTACACAACCACTCGTGTGACTTAATTGCAGTTCAGTAAGAAGTCTCAAGGCACTACAATACGGAAGAAAAACTCAATGAGTTTCGACTTTGGCTACTCAACAGCACTGTCTCGTTCAATATCACACAATACATCCGGTTACATTTCGACGAGAAAACAACGACGAAGGATGTTTGTAATTTCCGCGACCGGATGTTAGCGAACATAAGCACCATCATTCACCTCGGTCGTTTGCACGCTCAGTTGAACCCAACCAGGAAGTGCTTCTTTAGTGTAGATAATGGAAACCGTCTGACCCATTTTATGTTCGTGAGTCATGAACAAATAGAATTGTGTCGGCGTTACCCCGAGGTTATCGGGATGGATGCCACATATGACAGTTGTGAAGAATGTTACAATCTATTTGTTTTAGTGGTTGCAGATGCTGGTGGAGTAGGTTAACCGGTTTGCTTCGGTTGGTTGGCAAACGAAACGACGGTAGCGACTGCCTTGTTTCTTCGGCAATTTGTGATCTTCGTTGGACCGGCGGAGACGAGGAGAGTGATCATGGACGGTAGTGGAACCATGCAAGCGGCAACTGCACAAGAGCTTCCCCACGTCCATCAATTTCCGTGCCCAGTGGGCATTCTGAGGAACGTGCGCGGTCGGATCTCCAACCTGGCCGCGAACAAGTGGCTCATTGGAGCTATGCCCACGCGTAACCGGTGGGGGTGCGTTGCATCGTTGGCTATCATGCGGAACGTCGACTCGTCGTCCTATAATGAGTGCCTGACGACTAAGCTCATTGATAAATCACATAAGTGGACCAATTACCGTAGCCTGAAGATACCTACGTTTGGGCGACGGGACAACAACTTCGTAGAAGTGACGCATCGATCAGTTAAGCTACAAAACCTAGACGCGCATATCAGGATTTGGCAGGCAATCGAGCGCACAACGGTCGTCTTTGGCCACATCCTCAATAACCGTCAGGCACTACTCGTGTCTACTTTCCGCTCATGCCCGGAGATGACCAACCGTGCAGATTGCGTCGGGCTGACTAGTGGACTGGTTCCGAAGGCGGTGCGGTTAATGTCTGAACACTTCGCGGACGATACCTACCTGACTTCCGCTGCTTCCACGACAACCATTGCTGTGAGGGACCACACTAAAATGTGCAACGTAAATTCACTGACATGGAATTGGGACTGTCCGTTTGCAGTAAAGCATCTGCTGCAATGCATGCACTCCTTGCATGTGTACCAGTCGTTCGGCGGTCAACTTGAAGACTCCCCTGCAATCCCCCGCTTGACCAGGCGGTTCGGTGGGATTTTGGATGCTCCCGCGATGAACCACGAGGCTCCGAGGAAAAAACGTACGCCCGTTCACTCGGCGTGGCTGCATTCACAGAGCTCTAATAATGGCCAGAAGACAGCTGGACGACGCAACGTTCAACCACTTGTTAGACGTACTTCGGGAGTTTCTTCAGAACTGTGGCCACAGTCGACTGCCGCCTTACTTCATCCCGATAGATCACGGAAACACAAACAATACCTCCGTGACAACTTTGGATCTCCCAAACAATCAGCTGGATGGACGAAATGTTCAACTGTACTCACTGAAACCAATAGTTTCGGCCCCAACACCGGCCGCGCCATCACCAGTGGACTTCCGAACGGTCCAACTATTTCAATGCCTTCCTGCGCCGAAACGTCGGAGAACCCTTCCAACAATTCTGGTGACAGCAAATGAACCGCAATCGGGGCCGAGTTTACTGGCGGTGGCGGTATCAACGGCGGTACTGAGCTAGGATATTTGCGGGTAATGTTGACAAAGGGGGTCGCCGGCAGAGGATCAAAGTATTAAAAACTAGATCATATGTCAATTCTGCCCCCCGTGGTATCACTGAAACTGTTTTCACGCTTTTCTTCGATCGAAGGCTGTATTACACGCGGTGCCAGCTGTAATTTGAGGTTAGCGTCAGCAGGTGAGTTTAAATACTCTTGTAGTATTGAACAACACGACTGAGCTGAGGAATACTGGAATAGAACAACCAAGTATGTGTGAAATACAGTCCTCTCACGGGCTTCATTTTCAGATCCGCCTAAAAAGCCAACCCCTCCTTACCGTGGTGCGGTGGTGAAACCGGCTTATAGGCCGAGATAATGGGGCTCCGCCAAATAACTTACAAAGAAAGTTTTGCACAGGCACGCCTAGCATTTAAAGACAATAAATTTCGGGGAGAAAACGGATTGTGAAAGGCGAAAAACCCATGAAGACCAACGATATTTCATGTGTAAAAACGAGGAAGTAATAAAATTTTACTGCGAAGTTGTGATGTAAATTTGAACGGTTTGAAAGGGAGAATTCACATGAACTGCGTCTATGCGGTTTACGGTTGCAGACGACGTATATATTAATGTTGGACTATTTAATGGACTAGGAAAGGATTGGAACATAGACTGAGCAAGTAAACTTGGTTGAATTGCGTCTATTCGGTCTCTGGTTGCAAACGGTACAAACATTAGTGCTCGACTGTTGGATTTCCTTTCGTGCTAACGGGATCACCACAATATCCACATGGCACCCCCATGTTAACATTCTTCTCCCATCTTGACTGCTCCGTACTGCAGGACGGAACAAGGAGGAAGTCCGTCTGTGGTAAGGCCGCCCTAGCTTTCGCGATGGACTAGCGTATTAAAGCTATACTAGCCTTGAAAATACGGTTGCCAGTCCTGGGGCTGACGTTCTGCAGCTTCGCCAACCCCTGATGCAGCAATTTGTAGTCCGGCTGAAACTGATGGGCAACAGATGGGGCTTCTAGGCAAATTGTTTTCGACAATCCACCGTTTATGTATTGGGAAACGGCTCAGAACGAGTGTGGTTTTGTTAACAACAACCCGCTG
>LUCH01006777.1:3417-28168 GCA_013368495.1 Paragonimus heterotremus
ATATCCAGGGGGTCTATATATAGTAAAACACACGATCCTCAATGACTGCGAAACGTGTGGAATTGGTAAACATACGACACTTACGCAATATCTAACCTGCAGGCTGCACTCAGGTTGTCGATTGCATGGGATCCTTCTTCCTCTGGCGTGGTGCACACTTTCCGTCCAGCACGCTTATCCACGATTCCATGTCTTACACATCTGGTACTAGTCCACCTAATATACCATCCTTCCACTTTGTTCATTGCCACTGCGAATTGTAATGAAAGCAATCCGTATGAATTACTTGTAATATTTTCACTTGAGCAACTATTGATAAACTTGGGTTAACGAAGCCGAAAACAAGAAATATATCTAACATATTCACGAAGCTATTAACAAAACTGTGAGTGACGACAGACCGCAAACGGTGTAACATAGTGCACTCGCTATTTCTTGTGATAAATTCAGTTTACGTGGAAGTACACGAAGTCAAAGTACAACGAAATACACACTTTCTTGGTGTAAATTGAGAGAGGAGTGACATGCTGGTTTACGTTAGTCATTCAGCTCACCAAATTCAACAAATATACATCGCATGATGAGGTAGTCAGACAATAGTGCTCCAGCAACGCCAAAGGTATTATTGAGAAAGGATACTCTATGCTTACTTAGATCACGTCAAAGTGAGTCTTTGGAAAGGTATAAGAAAATTCGACTGAGAACTCCTATATCGAGACATGAACGCGTTCAGCACGAGCCAGTTTGACCGAAGCATTTCATGGCCACGTCACCTAGAACGACTCCTATCTTGGACTTCTACATCCTCCCTCTGAATTCAACAGAAGGGTCGAATTATGCATTCCAGTGGCCTGGTTTTGCCCAATGTCTGGGCTGACTATATAAATATATCCAAAATGAGCAGAGGATAGAAAACAAAAATTAAACGTTTGCACTGATTTCAAACGTAGTTCCACTCGTGTAGTGATAGATAGTTCAAATGAACTGCTACTTGCGACCAGGTTTACAAGCGCATGAAACAGTGCTGCGGAAGTACGTGATAATTAACTCAGTTAATTTGGGTGGTAGGACACTGTCACACAAGTTAACAAATATGGTACATTGCGTTAAAAAATTGAATGTAATCGAGCACAGTCCAGTAGCTTACAGCCGACTTCGAGTTTAAGGAAATAAGGTGAAGGTTAGCGTGACAAACATTCGTGGATAAGGACGGGTGACGCAAACCGGCTTGTCATGTTAAATTCGAAAATCAAAATCTACCACGATAAACGAATGTTTAAAGTAAAAGTTGTGTAGTGTATCTAAACTTTATATACAATTCAAATGTGCACACGCGATTTCAAAAAAAGTTGATGTAAAAAAAGAAGTTCCAAGTAAATGGGCGAAGGGCCCAAATGCACTTTATGTTCCCAGCCAGCATGAGCACCAGTCGGCTTGCAAAGGGTTCGGAACACCAGGGACGGTGCCCAACGAACAGAGGAGTTGTGTAACGTGCGGCCGAAACCAGTAAGCGCACACGGGTTTAATTTAATATGGGCAACAGGGCGTGCTGTTATGTTGTCGCCGCCGATCTAATTTTCATTTTTGTAAGTAGTGTGCGTGATTTATTGGACCTTTGGCTCATTCTTGCTTCTTATTGTCTCGTTTTTCAGGACTGCTGTTGGAACCTCTACTTCGGAAGAACGCTGCCCCCCGATGTCTCCACATTGTCCCAAAGTTGTTTCGTAAGTGTAACGGACAGTCACAGGAGAAACGGCCGGCTTGCATCTTATGGTGCTAAAAATAGAAGCAGCTGATTCACAGTAGTTCGTGAAGGTGCGTTCTTTAGAGTTCCACCACACAGAATGGAGTATCTAATTTACGTGATCTCTCGTGTAGTTCCTAAGTAGTCCGGAAGGCCGGAGTAGCCGGCTGATTCCACTAGCTTCTAACTCTCCAAAATCTGTTTACTAGCGATGCTGAAAGCGAAGCTGGCGACCCGGGAAGTGCGCTTTTTATTTGTTGTTTATTGATTAATTCGATTAGCTTGAATTAGTCGTGGGCTGTAGATGTGTAGTTGAGGAAAGTGGAAAGCGTGAACAACAATGAGAGTTATGAAATAGAAAATACTGTACAAAACGTTACAGTTGAGTGTGAGATTGGACTTTACATGGCACAACAATGGCAGCACGGTCAATATTTTCTTTATTGGGCATTTCTCTTTACAGAAAATACTGCCTAGCCTTTTTTATAAATCTACCCTTCATCGTTCGTATAACTGCTTTTTCCCGCCAGTACGTCATGCCTTCTTTTCGCTCATCTTACTCAGCCTTTCGACTAAAACCCTCTTAAAATGTGAATAGCAGTGACCTAAACAAGACCACCTATTTTCACGTATCATTTTTATATCACCTCTGACGGTTCTGTAATCCTGGTATACAAAACCGCAGCAACCGTCTTCAGAATTCGTCCAGCAAATGGCGCGCTCGTCGCCAGCGCTTAGTCAAACGGTACGGTATCTTGAGCTCCTCCGGCTCCGTGGACCGTACGTCCATTAGAGGCAGTATTAAGTTGGGGCGGAATTTTCCGATAGATATCCATTCTAACGTGCCAGGCAAACCCCTGCTCGCAGCCGCGGTATCACGGCGCTTTCACCGACATATAGGATGAAAGTTGATGCATTAAGTGGTCATGGACATCACGTGATATCAGAGTTATATTTAGTATGGCATCTCTCAAGAACATATGTTCATGTATGTTCCAAATATATTTCGACACCAGCCTGTTCGCTAGTAATTTAAAGACATTCAACAGCCTATCAAACCGAATTATACGAAGGTAAGTCGCTTATATGGAAAGATGTAATAAGGGTTTGATAATAACCACTACTAATCAATGGATTGAGCTTTGACGGAATTCCTTAAGTTGTCCAAAAATATAATCAACGTAGAAAACCCAGTTTGTACGTGAAGTGCCCAACAAGCGCTACACCAGAACGTAAATGCAGAAAGAGAGTATGCTCTATAAATGAACCTCATAATAATCGCAATCAATAATTCTTGAGACCACAAATGTGGTCATGCAATATAGCGCATTGGATATGACACTTTTTTCCTCCGATGAAAGCCTGACACGCCAAGAGAAACAGTTAGAGGCAATACACGTCTGATTTTAGGAATGTACGCGAAATTCATAGTGAATCGGATTGTATTTCGTCGCATTTTCATTTTTCAAAGTCAATCCGTGATGCACGATTGCCTCCATAATCGCCTGCTGCTGTATGCACAAAAAAGCTCGGGCGCCTAGTGACCAGCGATCGTGTGACTTTTCTAAGGATCTTGGTTGCAGCCGTACTTTCCGGCTTGTCTTTTCTGTACGCATGACTGTGTACGTCTGTTATAGGAGGCCTGATCCGAATTCAGTGTTACCTTCTTCACTCGTTTAACTAACGGCACACAGGGAATGATTGCCCTCTTCTTAATGACAAGTATACTATTCTAATCCTCAAGATCATTTGACATGCTCCTTATAAAGCCTTGTTTAACGCTGTCGAAGGTTCTATGAACCTTTCGCTGGGCACACGTATAAGTGCCACCGTGTAGGCCAGAGCCCATCAAGCTCTTTGTTATTTCATTTTTTGGCTGCTGCCGACGATTCTAGACCAGATTGGAGCCAATCATTCATCAAGTTTCTTAACACTGCTGGAAATGTATCGTTTGTCTGTAAACCCTGTTGTGTACTTTTAGTTTGATGCTAGTAAGGACTACGTTTTGACTACTCTCCAGGAAAGGCATTTTAATATGTTGGTGGACGAGGGTCTAGCGCATACCTACTTGTTTATCACAGATATCACGATTATGATGTGAAGACATATAGCAATCGAAGCACGTTTAAGGTTATATGAATAAGTTCGAAGTCTATGTGGGGAGGATTTCTTGCTCGTCTTCTAACCTAGACAGTCACTGTAATTGACAGTAACACGTAGAATATAAGTGCAGGACAGATGTTAGTCTTTCAACACGTATGGTCAACGTAAGCAGCGCATGATATTGTACATAGTACAAATTATGTCTGACAACCATTCCCTAAAAGGAATGACAGCGGTATTTCTTCGATCCCTTGATGTCTCCGGTACTGGGATGAGTACCTGTCCTAACTGTCTTCCAAGAAACTGGTTGGCAAAATCTCTGCATTACTACGACCATAGCCCACTTTCTGTACTATCCATTTGCCTTCGACATCTGTGCGTAGATGCAAAAGATCATAGAACATTGGACATGCAAAGCTACCGTAGACCCCTTTAAGGTAGGCCGAGTTATAACTGAGAATGCTGAAGACGTCTGTCGTTTTTTGACAGACCGTTGTGATGAGCCCCTTGTCTCAATCATATTCCAACTAACGCGAAACGTATACACCCTGCATTCGAAAACTATCACGTGGGTTAATTCATTTGGGCAAACGTTAACTATGCTGGGCGGTTGATTATGTATGCAATATTTGGTGCTTTCAGAATAATGTCACTTCCAAACCTTTCATCATAAACTTTCCAAACGGTTCACGGGGACCGCACATAATTGCCTTTTACGCATCAAAAACGATTCTGAAACAGCGGAATAATCTGTCTACAAAGCGTTTGTATGACATCGAAAATCGTGCAAGCCGGTGGCATACAAACGTGAACACTGTTGACACCAGGAGAATTTAACTAACTGGGTGAGGTGAATGTAGACTCATAAGTTTGCTCTGAGTTTTTACTAAATGGAATGATAAATAAACACCCAATCTCTGAGTTTGTTTTTGCGTTTTCGCACACCTAAGGAAGAATGTAATTTCTAATGTCGTCCGAGTGCGGTTCTGGTTCACAAATTTAGGGTTCAACGTAATCGGGGATGTATTCTATAGCAACCAATTCACAGCATGACAATTTTTAAGTTGGTTTGGTTAGATACTCATGGCATTTTCAGCTTGTGTCTTCGGAAGAATTCCCCTTCTGCATCCAATGAAGTTCCTGTAAATCCTTTATGTTGTCTACATGTAGAATGGGGTCAGAAGAGATATACTGGCGATAAAACACAAGTAATAGGTGTCGGCTGTTCCACTGCTGTATGTTTCCTTTGACAGTTATCACACGTCCGTTTCTTTCTCCCTAACTAACCGAGTTTTTACGTGACGTCCACTTGAAACTTTCAGTACCACCATCGTGTACTATCCAGTGCAAGTCCTTATTTTTTGTTTGTTCTTCACGGTGAATTCCGTTGTCTGTCAATTTTAGGTACGCACATGATAGTGTGCACAGCAACTTCCGGCTGTGGGTGAACTGACTATGTTCTGTTGGATAAATTACCATATTCAAAATAGATACATCACGAAAACGGGTTGGTCGGCAGCTTTGACGAAAGGCAACTTTTGGCGTATGCTGTTTTTGCTTATTCATGTCTGTTTTATTGTTCACGTTCACTTGCTTGCTGATTTTGGACAGTCTAGGTCCACCATTGCAAGGGCCTGTTGGATGAGCTCGTTATTGTCGCAATATAATTCGGCATCTTTCAGCCTGGGATTTGGTTGAGTAGTGAGGGTTTGCAATCATTTCCTTTCGTGTTGGAAATCTACGTCTTTCTGCCCCGCGCACCAGAAGTCGAAAGATAGCCGGTTGGTAATTTCAGATTGCACAGCGAGATTAATACGCAGAGTACTACGTCAGTTGTCGAAATATATATTATCGCTGTTTGGTAAGTCTGTGAACAAAACGTCGTAGAAGGGTTTCCACGTCAACTTCTTGATTGGCTCCTTTTATACCAGTGAACTTTGTAGGCTGCCTATGTCGCTGAAACGAACATAATCTTTGTCCGTGAATGGTTTTTGTCATGAAGTGGTGAATTTCCAAGATTATGACGCCCATGTCTAATTCCGAGGATCCATCTAATTATTGCTCAATATTATCATGTTCTCTACTTTTGTTTGTAAGTACTGCATATGGTAATAACAGGCAGCTGAAGAAAGGTAATCAAAATATTTCTCGGTGGCAGCTATTGACAAGTTCCAGGTTACTTTCACTGTTCACCTTCACCGTTTCTCGTTTGGACTTAATTTTGCGTTATCGGTAGTAATGAACATTTCCCAACGGTTGGCTTACTTTTCATTCCCAGATCATACATCTTGGATCACGTCCTCTTCGATTCTCTATAGTTTCGAGTTAACATAAACTTTGTGCAAAATTATGTCCGTTGGTCTTTTCAAATCAGAATATATTTATTTCAGTATACTTGCTTAATGACGTCTCTGACACAAATCCAGACTGTACTGCAAATGGAGGTGCACACAAGCCAGGTACGGGTGACGACTGTGCATAATTTAGGTGAACAACAGGCGCTATTTGAGGCTGATTTGGTTGTGTTCGGATCAAACTTCAGGTACAGTATGTGTAATTGGCAGTCAGAGATCTTCCTAAGATTTGAGATGTAGTTGTAAAGTTTGCATCGAAATCCAGATGGCTGTCTACTAATGAGCTAGCGCTCGATCTCTGCTGGAGTGTGCAGACAAGAACTGAGCAAACTGTTTTATTACAAGGTTGATGGAATATCCGTTCTTCTAGTCCACTGGATAGATCCAGAGGAATGGTCAATTTGTAACTTCAGGATCTCTTCAGTTTGATAAATTTAGTGTCCAATAAAACCAAATCAACTTTTATTCTGTGTTGATTAATGTGATCACGTTGGTCAACCTGTTATCTATGAGCGCGAAATTCTGTCTACTTAACCATGAAATCTTGACAGACGGACAGACAAACTTAAATCAGTTAGGTGCACAACGCCGAGAAATTCATTCCCGGAATATAATCAAAATCGTCTTGGGTTTGTCAAAGATCGTCTTCGCTGCATCTTCACTAATAACTGAGATATTCAATTACTAATAACTATTTAAACAAACACTACTATTGTAGGTCGATGTCTTTAAGTTCGTGCTAGTGACAAGCACACTCCCAAACACGTAAGTTGTGTAGGTGTGAAATACAATAATTACTACTAAAATATTATGAATGTTCGTAACTACGATTTTATCACAATCTGTTTCGTCAATCTAGCTTTTACCAATCAGCACAGGAAAAACCTCAATTTCCTGCGATCCTCTGCGCTCGAAGTCTGGTTTAGATACATTTTGTTAACTTAAATTGCTTTGCTTTATTTAGCATTCGTTATTTTGGGATGAATTTGTTGATAGGTAGCAAAATGGGGTTGTGTTTTCGCCCGTTCGATTGCAACAGGTCACTGACATCCCTGTGGCGACATATATGACCGACTTACCAAAAGCTCTGTGAGTCGGTTTGTTCAAAGTTAATGATAGATACTCTTTTATTTGTGTTAAAGAGATTTTTTGGAACAATGCTGAATGACTGCAATATGAGATGTTCGAAATCAAGCATGCTGGATATAGTTACCTTAAGTTGTTCATATTTTCGAACGACGTACGTTGGATGCTGAGTATTAATGACAAAGAAACTTGCAAGTGATGGGTAATTATCGCGTCGGCCACTTCGCAGAAGTGCACAAAATACGCAATGGAAGAAATGCGCCTAAACGAGGATCTAATTGGAAAATCACAATTAAATGTTTCTGCTGACACTAATACCAATCCCATGACTAATTTGATCAGATCACTAGCAATTCAGTTAAAAATTATCCAGATCAATCAGGACGGTGTGAGTGAGGTATATATATGTAAATGTATACATTAAAGTGTCCAGACCGTTCACTTTGCAAGTGCCTACTTCCAGCTCCCGACTGAAGTTCAACGTATTTGGCACTGCACTCGTTTTTTATTAGAATACGCAGTAGTGTAATGTTTTGTACAGAG
Organism: Paragonimus heterotremus; assembly: GCA_013368495.1. Classification (NCBI taxonomy): domain Eukaryota; kingdom Metazoa; phylum Platyhelminthes; class Trematoda; order Plagiorchiida; family Troglotrematidae; genus Paragonimus; species Paragonimus heterotremus. Next base: position 11,248 of record LUCH01006777.1, read on the forward strand.
TTTTGCACTGCATAATTCTCATTGTTTTTCACATTTTTTACCTTCCCCAAGTTCATATGTACACTCGTTTAGACTATGTGAATCGATTCAAATAACAGTACGACTTACACTTACACATACAAGGTCGCCAGCCCCGTGTTCTCTGTCTGCGTACAGTGTCACGTGTGTGCGGATTTTGATAGAGTTAACGGCAAACGGAGTCCGCACTTATTTCAGCACATTTCCAAACTCATAGGTAGCCGGAATTATCTTCGTTGTGACCTTCAAAGTTACTTGGGAACCGTAAGACAGATCGCATCAATTGGATACTCTATCCCTTGTGGTGGAACTCTGAACAACGCACGTTCACAAACTACTGTGGGTAATTTGTTTTCATTTTTCACCACTCTCAATTTCGTATTCACACCCAAATTGTATGTAACATCTGGACTTACTACAACAGATTCATCAGTTGCTAACCTAACGGCTACAAAGGAAGTACAGAGATGCCAGTGTAGTATCCAAAATTTACAGGTAAATTTCATGATTCAATTTTGTGCAGTTTTGTTTACAACATTCTGGTATCTCCATCTGTGCATTTGGTTGAAACCATTACCACCACCTTCCGAACCGAATCGTGAACACAAATAAGCGACAGTTGCCGCGCATCATCTCTGTCTTTTTATTCGTGTGGATTTTTGGGCTGGTGAAGTGACCAGGCGGTGAAATATTTTGGCCCCGCGGATTAGATGGTCAATCGACGCTCAACATTCATCATCTCGCGTCGCTTGTGGAATTGTCTATCGGTAGTCTGACAAAACTCCTCTTTGGCACTGTCTTTGTTTCATGTGATGGTCTATTCAATCTAATGGGCCTTGATCTATTAGTGAGCCGTTCCTACTTTACTGATACTTCTTCCTGTCTGATTTGTAAGCTTACCTTTTGAGCTTATCTGTTGCCGTTAAAACTCCAGTTTGATATTACCACAATTTTGTCATTTTTATCATTTGGTTGTTTAGGCCACTACACCGTCTATATTAGAACAGTGCCAATCCATCCTTTTACACAATCCTACCGCATTAGGATTGAATCTGTTGGCACGTAGACTTTAGAACACCGAGCATATTCCTTACAATGGATCGGTTTCAGGATTGGTGCGGGAGAGGAAGAAGAAACCCTTGTTTTCTGGAGTCTTGTTCGTTATAATTAAAATTTACTTCTGGAATGCGCTGAAAGTAAGTTACTTGTTTTGGATCATCTGGCTTCTGCAAAACGCCATCGTACATTCAGACCAGAAAATAAAACAAAAACGATTGTGCTGAATGGTTACGGTCACGGGTTATGTATAAAGTAGAAGTCTTATTCGCAGCGATCTCCACGTCGGAACCCATTTCATGACACGCGGTCTGCAAAGCTAGCAAACAAGGGTTAAAACTGCTATACGGTCGAAGCCAAATTTAGATGTGGACTAGAAAATTATCTAAACGGCGAAATTAACTTTCCAGAAAAGCTTTGGTTTGTGACTTAACATGTGAATAACGAAGAACAGACGAAAAACAGGCATATTGCACTGGTATATTAAACTAAAAACAGAGTCCAAACCTGTGCACTAATTTTGGACACACAACTCACTTTTGTCATCAGTACTGGTTCCTAAGTTTTCTGAGAAGGCTTGTAGAGCTTCCCAAGTAGCAAGACGTCGGGGGGCCCGTGTGAGCCCCACGCGGGTATCGGCGGTCGGTGAAAAAATTGCGAGCGAAGCTTTTTCTGCTTTTCTGATACCGGGGATTTTACTCAAAACAATTTCGGTACCCACTTCCATCGCTTTGGAAGCTTCCCAACCCTCTCTTGACTAATTTTCAACAGAAATCCGCGGAAGAAATGAAACTTATATTTTGTCTGTTCCCAACATTTCATATTCGAATTGTTCAAACATTCCCGAAACGAATTTGCCCACCAGAACAGTTAAATCCCATTCACCAGCGAACCGATTTCTCCCAGAGCATCCGCAGATAATCGAAACAGACAACGTACAGGAGGTAAAATAAGTGTAAGATAACGTTGGAATGATGAAGTTGATATAGCATATCTCCGTAGATATTTAATGATACATATTTTATTGACGCATTTATGAGAAACACGCTTGGAGGTGCGCGATCATGACAGCTAATTACATGCGGTACAAATCAACAAATGGATATAAAACAAAACACATGTAACCTGTTGACAAATAAAGACGTAATCAGAGGGAAAAGAGGCACAGTTTACAACTTTCGATTCACATATAAGGAAAGAAGATGGTTCGTGTGTTCCATAGATTTAGTCGACAAATGAGATGTAACAGTAATTTATCTTTTACAAGGTTGAGTAAAGACGATGTTTCCAATATTTCAAGGTCACGTAGGGAAATACGTGTAAATATATCTTCGAAGGAATTCGCCGTTATTTGACGAAACTTCGATTGGAAAAATGTTGAAATAATTCAGTGTGGATGAGGGAGGACGGAAAATTCCAAAACACGAAGAAGAATTGAGCAGACTCTAGTGCGGGACTGCGATGACCGCTGGAGGACGTTGAAAAGCTGAAATTCTCATCAATCGCTCGGCCAATTTGAGGTTCTGAGCCTCCATTATTCGTGAGGGTTTTTCTTGCATCACGGATGCCCGTGGGAATAAGGAAAAGAGCGCAATGTGAGTTGTTGAATGGGAACATGTGAAGTAATCACATGTAGCATGAACATTAGTGCAAACGTTGTATTTTTTGACAAAAGCTTTACGCGCTATTAGTATTTTTGTTTTTCCAATAAAGTATATAATATTGACAAATAAGTGTAATGGCATTCTGCGATAATTGGGTAACAAGCAGTTAATTCTGGACTGATTATGTGATGGTTCCAGTTGTACAGAAATGAAGTAGTTAAATTAGCTCAACCCCCGAGCTAGCTTTGACGCAATAGTGATAACAACAAAACTAGGTAAAACAAGTAATTTATCCGTCGAGCGCAATTGTACAAGTTATTGTCGGCAAGGTAATAAAAAAACAGTAATGAGAAATAGGTTTACTGTCAAACACCACATCCTCCGCAGTTCAAATGAAAGTTCCGGCAGTAGTGGTGACGTTGCTTCTTTTCAACACGTTCAGGATATCTTGCCTGCTCTGGGTCGATTGCAGATGCTCTTCCAGTAACTGACTGTAAGTCGGAAACAGACTCAGAAAGGAAACTTTCACTCTCAGAAAATTTAACAGACAATATAAGAGAGGGCTTCAAAATCTCCATACACTTAAGACCGATAATGGACGGACCGGAATTAATGAAAAAAATGAACATAAATAAATTGCGGACTACACATCTGTGAGTGTAAGTTCACAATCGCCGAAAATAGATAAAACACCTCCAGTAATACCCTTAGCATACACGTTAACAGGTTTCAAGATAACAGCAGGTTCCAGCTGCTTCACACAAGCGACAGAAATAAAGGATTCAATACTACCGGTTTCAACGATGAAGGAATGTGGAGGACCATCGTTACCAGTAAACGACTGCGTTATATATTGCGTAGACTAAGGAGAATTGGTAGAAACCACAGTAAGAACAATTGATTGAAAGTCACAATTCAAGTTGTCATCGTCACAACTGGAATGTATAAAAGAAGACTTTGAATTACGACAAATGGACCGAATGTGCTTGCAACCACGTGATTTACGGTCGTTCCACTGAATGGTAGCACTTGGGTCAGGTGTAGAATGATTACCATCAATTGTATTTCAAGTATTTACGTTTTCAGACAGCCGCCTATGCTGACCTTCTGATCGTCTCACGTTGTATAAAACCATCGGTTCATCTTTTACGTCAGCTTTGACATCCTGATGCTGTTCGCATAATGTTCTGGCTGACTGGAAAGTGGAAATCGGAAGCAGAAGAAGCTTCTGTTGTAGATCACGCAAATTTATTCCGGTAATCAAACGGTCGCGGAGTTGAGTATGTAACTGGTCTTCGAAATTACACCGAGCGGCGTGGGTCTGAATTTCAAGGATAAACTGTCTAATATCCTGATTTTCTTTTCTCACGAGCGTATGAAATTTAGCCCGTTCGGCCGCTTCAAAGTTTACAGGTTGAACATGTAAAAGCGGTAATTTCTTCAAGGATTCGTAAGGAAGAGAAATTGGTGAATCAGGAAATGCCAAGTTTTTCACCAAGCCTTACGCATCCTTGTCAATTACGGTGAGGAAGTGAGCGGCTTTTTTTCCGCTTTCATCTCGTTGCTTGTGAGACACCATATTTCGAAGCGTTCGAACTAGTCCTCGATTTCTCCCGACGACCTATGAATATTGGGAATTTTAAGTGGACAGGAATCCATCGTAGAAATTTACAGAAGTCCGCGACGACAGTTGTGATGGTTTCAGTAATACAGAAATGAAGTAGTTAAATTAGCTCAACCCCAGAGCCAGCTTCTACCCAATAGTAATAACAACCGAACTAGGTGAAGCAAGTAATTTATCCGTCGAGCGCAATTGTACAAGTTATTGTCGGCAATGTAATAAAACAACAGTAATGAGAAATAGGTTTACTGTCAATCACCACTGATTATCACGTGATAATCAGAACTCCGTCTGGAGTTTTGATGTCAGTTTGTTTTATAAAGCTAGTGATTAAGCAAGGATCCATATTTCACAGCACAATGATTACTGAATAGTTAACGAGGAGGGTAACGAAGCAGGAAAGACAATAAGAGTGAGATAGAATAAAGGTGAAACATAACTATCTTATAGTAATCTCTTCAGGCATTCCAATAATGCTGAAGATATCTGCTAGTTCATATCCAGTAACTGACATATGTCATCCTCAACTTGTACAAAATCCAAACGTGAGCTACAATAATACAAGTCTTATGGGTGCGCCTAAAAACCCATATCTTCCTAAATAATCGAGACAAGGCAAAAGTGGAACATAACAGCCTTACAGTATTCCTTCTTGAAATTCTAATAATGCTGCGGATGTTTGCCATTTCGTATTAGGTAACCGGATAATACCATCCTGAACGTGCACAAAATTCAAACGTAAATCACAATAATACAAGATTCTGGGATTTGCTTGATATTCCGTATCTCTTTAAGTACTTCGGTTAGAGAGGAAATATTAATATTTGGATAAGACTGTAAGAAGCTAGTAAATTTCACCTATATCATGAAGTACGAAGAAAATCACCAAACCTTCTCCGTACCTACGTCCATGATCACTACAGCGCAGCCATAATGAAATGTCTGAAATTAACAATGCGCTAAAACAAACATTAGTTAATTTAATGAAACTAATGCCCATTTCTCAGAATAGAATAAACTGACTTAAATTTAGCGTAGTGAACTGTATGGATTTTCATTTTCAATATTTTACTCATCGCCCACCGAAACACGCGTGATACCGGTGTTTGGAAACGATGTGTCATTTCTGTACAACAACTTTTTGTATCATCTTTACATGTTGTTCAAATTGATAAATATAACCCTGTAATACAATACAAATTTTGCACACATTGGTCTGCCATTCTCTCCATTGCGCAGTCGTCTGACGATACTACACGGATCTATCACCCAATTTTTTCAGCTCCGTCATACCACGAACATCGTCGCATCCTGGATCGCGCTTCAGCAGTCCACGACAACTCTATGATATCATTTACTTCCGGATACTGGTAATCTGGAAAATTGTGGTGGTCATCTCGAACACTTGTGAACACTTCTTCGTGAGCCAAACCTTTTGATTACCATAGCTTGCTGGAACTTTGTAGCTATTTTGTCTCCTTCGTTCACTTCGTTATCACCAATAGCCTAGTGAGTTACACCCGCATTTACCTAGTCTATTCAGTAACTTATCCTGACCGCCACGCCGGCATATCATGAAAGGCATTGTGCTACATGGGTTGAGGGTGAACAAACAGAACACGACGTGATTAATAATTTGTTGTATTTTATTAAGTATACACGTATCACTTTCTTTGAAGTTACAGCGAGTAAATTTCTGGTCCGTCGCTTGTTCTGGTGAGCACACTGCTAGATCACGCTTACTCAGTCCGGCATCTGAATCATTGACATTGTGTATTACTACTGCAGATTTGTAAATGCTCGAACGGATACGGTAGACTGATCAAATTAGGATGATTTTGAGTTGTCGCTTTCATCCAGTAGCAATCCGATATGTAGACAGATCACTCAATAGAATATTTAAATCGTAGAGGTTATTGTTGTACCTTGTAATGAATGCGCGGTTCGTTTATTAAATGACTGCGTGAACTTACCTCAATACCTCCAGAGACGTAAAGGTTAGACAACGATGGTGAATCAGGTGTATAGTCAATGACCACAGAACCACATTTTGATACGAAACTCAATATCAAGTTAACATGTCTGGTCATAAGTAAATAATCAACGGGAAAGTGAAGAATCAGTGGCAGATAACATTAATAATATGCCAGTGTGGAGCGGTAAACATCCTATGGTTAAGAACAAAGCGGTTTTTTGGTGAGTAATTTGGCAGAAGCGATAATTCAGAGGAGACCCAAGTGCGGAAAATCTCGACTTCGGTTCAATTCGGATTAGCAGGATTTCTCGATTATTTCATGCCGGAACCCACCAAAGCCACCGATGAGCACTGGCTTAGTTAACAGTAATCTAATGGCAATGCTTGCCTGTGGCCTTGGTGGATTTCATACGACAGAGTTGGTAGGGTGTGTAGCTGGGTCAACATGTGAAAATTCTGAGCTCCCGCAGTGAATTCGTAACCCAGCTGGGAGTGCATTTGCCGCGATCATGTGTGCCGTTTCTGTTGTCGGTTCAAATTTAACCGGAGTCCAAACTTTCCGCTAATGCATACCTTCTGAATCGTTTTTTGACCTTTGGGAGAGGATGTGGTCTTAGCAGATGGTCGGAGGTTTCCATAAGAAGATGCTAACAGTCGTCCATGATATGCTTTGATGCGATTTCTAGTCGGTACAGTATGACCCTAAAGTGAACAACAAGAGGGGTATAGAGGACCTAGGGAAACTGTCATAAGTTGTTACAAAATTTGAAACAATCGGCTCTATTTAGCACCTTCAGCGAAACAATTTATGAATGTTTTCTTCATCATCATAAGTCGCAGATGTAAAAGACGCCGAGTACAGACGACGGACAAATATCCCATTGAACTTGTGGCCGACCCGGCCAAATTGATCAAGGGTAGGCCAGGTGTTGGCCTGTCTTTTCTACTCCATTGACCAACCAAAGTTGAGAATCTTCGGTGGATGACACGTAATCGTGGACTACTGTTGTGGTATTCTTCACTGCAATAGATAGATATTTGATTACGGACTAGGTGGTTGCAACTTTGGGGTAAATTTTGTTCATCCGGGCTTGTTTCGATAGCTCTGGGTCATCTGAATGTCACGCACCTCTGGTTCGGTCGGTTTTCACAATGTTTTTTCTGTGAAGTTTTACGAATAGTCTTAGATAACAGTATATCATGCCATTGTGAATGTTGTGCAATATAACCTACTTTTATTGTTCAGTGAGGACATGCTACAACTTGACCCGAAGACTAAACTCCACCTAGGTGTTTGATTTTTTGATCTTCGTACTCTTTGAAGCCATCTGGTTGATAAACATCTGCTGCGCCATGAGTTCCGGGTGGAGGCTGTATTTTTGTACCACTACGTATCGTCGAATACGGCGGGAACGTCTTCGAATCAGCATCAGTTTTGTCGATATTTCCCCCATTACTATCCCTGCCACCTTGGAGGATGAAATTATTCCATCACGGAAGCCTATTTTTCCTTTATTGTTATGTCTATTTAAAACTGAAGACGACCAGGTAGTGAAGGACATTTGTCCGGTCTCATATGTTGAGGCGAGGAGCAATCCGCACGGTTCATGTGAGTTCTGTGGACAACATATACAATCGTTAGGGTGAATATTTGGGGTAACAGCCTCATCTATTCTTGACGCGGTGAGATTTTTCTCCATTCACGCGAATTCCCTTACGGCTGCTGTTCTGAAGCTGCTTATTACGTTATTGAAGCCGTTCGTTTATGACTTTCCCTTAGATCCCAGGACAGTGTGCGACACTGCGAAAAAGTGTCCAAAGAAGATCAGCCTATATTAACCGCAGCCCGACGCCGTAATCGCAACCAACCGTCTCCTACAGTCACGGTGAAGTTCACCTGCCAAATAGGGATTTGGAGATTTTACTAAAATAAACAATGATATGAATAACGAAGAAGTCTACGAAGATTCCGTAGGCGATGTGTGCGATAGGTTCCAGTACTCTGGATTCGTGGAATATTTCTAACCTCAGTTTGTTACTCAGGGATGAGACGTAGCGTTGACGCCTTGTATTCCCTCGAATGTCAGCAATCAACGTTTACTTTCAGCGCATTGCTAGATGGAGGCAGTCGTGGTGATGTTGTTGATTTGTTTTTCTTTTGTAGATCCTCATCTTTGCAGTCGCTCACCGGAGGCACACATTTGATGAGTGCATACAAAAGATATGTAACTACGTGCCTGCCAGATCATTGGCGATGAAGATAAACTGGCTAAGGGACGAACGGAAAGCGTCGCCTAATGGACACCAACATCTCCCAGGTAACTATAAGTAATACGTTTTCGTTTTTATCTGATAGAAACTATCCCTAAGAGAGCGAGGGAAATGTTAAATGTTTCATCATGAGGTGGTTTCGAGGGGCCGAAGACAAAGACGGTTTGAGATCAAAACGCCGATACTCAGAAACTAGTCGCAAACAGGTAAGAACCTAAAGATCTGAGAAGACCATTTAATTATAAGGGCAATCCGGAGCTGGAAGATGCCAAGAATAGCCTGCAGAAGTAAGGAAGAAGAAAAGATGAACAGGTATCGTGGATGCGTGATTGAGGTAGGCGGTTAACGTACCATACAAAAGCGCCGCTAAATTCGTATGTTGTACCTATTTTTATTTAGGTTGACCTTGTAGATTTGGATAACCACGAGTAATTACATCAAAAGTAGGCGCAAAAATCTCTGCAACTGCTGCCACCACCGGGGGTACATCTACCAGGTAAGGGTGCACCTCAGATTTTGACTTCATATGTTGACGACTCTTAACGCAAAATCATTAACGTGGAGTGGATATTTGTCAGAATCATAGTCTAACTTTAGATGTCTCGCAGGCGTCTATAATGCGTGTTGCACATAAAGTTGACTTTTGATGTAGTGAAGCCATATCTGTTACAAGTCTTGTTGACTAGTGTTATGTGTTCACGTCTCGGTCTATTTCCCCTAGGAAACATTTTTCTGTGAAATTTGGTATTGCTTTTTCGTTTTTCTTCATTGCCCTTTTTTTCATACTCTGTTGTACCCCGGTTTTTGGTTTTTTTCCTCAGGTTTTGTTCCATTAGTATTTCGCGTACAGCATGCTGGATCTTGGAATGCCTTCAACTTCAACGGGAATGGTTGCCAATTGCCATTACTTCTTGGACTGTATCAATTTTTTAATGAAATACACATGTACTTCTACTACGGTGCTTTCCGTGATGCTATTAATTTCTGCGTGTTCAGCGGTCACATGGAAGATGTTTATGATAGTATGTCCGTTGTAGGAGCAGTCTGGAGAGTTATTGGATGCGTCTATTGTCCAACTTCATATCGGTTCGCGTTAGATAATTTGATGGCGATCGTAGTAAACGCTTCGTTACAAAAATGATTCTGTTAAATTGGCTTAACACCTTGTTGCCAGATAAGATCGATCGCTAAGTAGAGAAGTCGGTGAAACATATGGAATAGTGGCAGTAGGTCGTGGCAGTTGGATGACATAAATTTCGGACTACTTCAGTTGTTGAAGCGAATAACTAGGAATTCCTTCTTTAACTTAATGTAAGGAAGGTGCCGTTAGCGCAGTTGGCCAACACGGATCCTACTCTGGCCTACTGGAATCCAACTCTGGCCCAATCCGATCTGGCTCTGGCCAGAGTCGGACCTTCCCTGGATTTTGTTGTATGTCAACTCGGATCCGACTCCTTGCCAGTTCTTTTCAGAGTCGGGCCTACTCCGGGCCATAGTCAATGTGTTTACTAGGATAAGAAGACAAAATGGATACGTACATCTTCACACCGGAAATGTCATCAGCCCTGAGGGTTTATTTGACCACCTTTTCGTACAGAAAGTCGGGCGGTGACTTCTGATTAACTCAGCCTCCTAAACTCCAGTAGTTTCAAGTGTTGGTTGTGTAACAAGGTGTTAAATGACGTAAGCAGGTGAACTCGGCGACCTTATTTGTCAAAGGTTCATCAGTAACTTAGGTGAGGCTGTCTACAGAAAGATAGACGGTGTGGATAAGCGTAGTTTATTAGGCTCAACATCGACCGGTATGTTATTAAGGATGGCGTGACAGAAGTTCCAGCTAATCGTGCAGAAACTATACTGTATAAACAATATATTGACCAGCTTTTTTACCGATATCCGGCGCTTTAATTTACCTGTCAACCTCCCCAAATCTTACTTGCTCAGTAATATACATGTTTTCAGGGACGAAATCGAATAACTCTTGATTTTTGTTCAGATATACTCATCACTATGTAATGTTGGGATGCCGCTGGGATCATTTGTTCTGAAAGAAACTGCGCGGGTGATGTCACCAATTCTGCAGTTTTGTCTCGGCAGCTCAGAAGTGTTGCACGGTCTAAACCAATTCCAATAAAACCCTGTGTATTTGTACCACTGCTAGCAGAACAGGAAGTGATGAGGAAAGGTCTGCTGACGAATTAACATCCTGGAATAGCTACAAAACTTTACAGCTTGGCAAACATGTGCGATGATCCACTTCGAACAGGTTAAAAGAAGGATACACCTCCGATTCAGCAATTCAGAAGATCATTTAGCAAAGAACCAACCGCAGATTGAAGTCTGTTTTTTGGTGCGAATGCTGCCACCAGGTGATTCCAACCAACAGATTGACAAGTTCAACGCAATAACGAACAACATTTGTCCAATTGTTCCTGCTCTCACACAGCCCACCAGTTGAGTTGTAGCTGTCATGACATTAGCATAAGCAGAACATGTTAACCAATATCGCATGGAATAGCGACATACACCTATAAATTCTTAAACCAAGTGAAGACGCGACACACTCAAACCTGTGCACCGTTGATGAGACTCAAGCCATATCCACCCGTAGATGCACTGTGACCTCGATGCATTAACCTATCTCTGATGCAGAGTCGGTAAGACTCTGGCAGCAGGTGAAGAGGTCGGATCTGGGCGGGAATGCTGACGAGGTTCTCTACCGTGCAACTGCGTTACGGAGAATAATTTCCCATAATAATAAGATGATCGTCTATGGTCCTTAGGGGCTTTCCGTACCGGTCCAATATAGAAACAGTTGGTATTCTTATAAACCGGGGAGTGAACAATAGTCAACATATCCAATTCAATATCCTACTCATACCCTAATTAGAAAATACTACTAGCCGGACGGCGAAGTAACAAAATGAACAGAAACTATGGAGAATATTCTGTTACAGCTCTACCTCAAAACCGAGTACGTTGATAAGGTTGCGCCACAACCATGTAACACAACGAAGCTGCTGATGTACTTGACTAACTCAGAAAAATACAGTCAGATTCATTCAACATGAAAACGGTTACGTGAATCGTGAAAGGTTAAGGCCCAATAGTGATATGAACAGACATACGAACACAAGGTAGATTGATCATCCGGCCACCCAGTCAGTACCGATACCGACAAACAAGCGCCGCCTGAATTAAAAACAACCTCCTCGGGGAGGCACTCTCCGAATGGACAACAAGTTCAGGTGTGGTCTGGTATCCTGGTATTATTTTCCCGACAGAAATAATTAGAACCAACTGCTGGAATGGGTGATTATCCCGCGGTGCATCATTACCATCGACCGATGGGTGCTGATAGACACGACGAACGAAGAATTGAACGCTGACCCCAAGAACTGCTCAGAGTAGTGCAGACATTTTTCTTTCAACTTAAAAAGCAGTCGAATTAAACGTAAACGTTCAAAAACCCACCTGTCTTTTTCTTTCGCAGTACCCCGTATTGTGAAAAGCAGGCTGAAATTAAGTGTATCTGAACACCGGATGTACAATCATCAGACTTATGAAGCAAACTTTATATTCTCCTTGGATATACAAGTGAACTGTTTTGCTGTTGCTGAAGCGAAGTACGTCGAAATTATAGCGTGACAGGTAGAATATGTATCCCCGTATTTCTCAAATTCAGTTGATTCAAATTGGGGAATAGAACTGTTGTATAATAGGGAGTTTCGTTGTGTGTAATATACTACTCACAAGCGACTTCAAGAACAAAAGGGGCAAGCTCTAATGCCAGGAAGACGACGGACCAGAAGAGATTATCGGAATAGTATGTACGCGACATGGGAGAAGTGCCGACATGGCGAATGACAAAGCACTGCTACACAATGTATATGAATGCACATCAGCAGTACAAGTGAGTGTACGTGTTCGTGGTCCCATGTGTAACATGACCCGTAACTGCAATCAACAAATTTGCACGGCAAGCGCCCTTTGCCGTCACAACAGAATCACGTAACAGAAACATTTCACGTGAAATTTAGAGTAAAACCATCCAACGGATGGGCCTATACTGCATTTAACTCCGCAGTTGACCAGTACATTTACTCTAAGGATTGTGGGTTTTTGAGCAGAAATTGAAAAATTCAACATTTTGAGATTCTGGCCTAACATGTGTCTAGCAAACTGAAACTAGACCAGCAGAACATGATCTGACAATCTCGGATTGTAGAGTTAATCGCGACCACAAGACTTTGAAACAGTGGGACATTTTTCCCGTTTATTACAGCGGAAATGGACAAATGTAGTTGGAGGTTGATATTTTGTCTACTTATTAAGGCCACTTGCTTGAAACAAAACATTCAAATATTTAAATTTGACGAGAATGGCGTACAATTAAACGCACAGGAATCGTGGGCCAGGAGTTGAGTGTCAAACGAAACCTTCAGCCTGAGTCAACAATTTTCGCGCGCGAAAAGCTAGTCTTTGATGTTTTAACAAGAACGCTTGTCTGATAACCAAACGTTTTGGGTTTGAGTTACTAAGTAATACTGTGAAGGAATTGATCAGGTTCACGCTATGGCCAGCCATCAAGATGTGCTTGGCAATCGAGGATGATAGATTGCCTCGTTTGTTATCAGCCATACAGCTGCTTTGATCCATAGAATTGATCAGAGTCTTTGGAATGTGTTCTCACACCTTTTGACAAAACATCATTCCGTTATTCTACAATAAACGTTGTTTTGACTGTGAATGAATTGACAGACAACTCGAGAAGCAAAATAGTTCCATGGACAAGGCTTAGACTAACTCGCCCGACTGACTTCATGAAACAGAGTTTAGCTACAAAGTGTCTTAAACAAGTCGAATCGAATTCTATGTCAAACTATAATGCCCAGATGATCTCCCCGAAAGGGCAATTGTAGGAAATTATCCATTTTCGGGCACATTATACACAACCAGCTTAATTTGCGTCGGTGTACTACCAATGCCAATAGGTTTTTGTGGATAACCATTAACAAAAACGCGTTTTCGTCACCAGCTGCTCTTCCGAGACAGTCGTTTTATCTACACACATTCGGTAGGTTCGACCGAATTAGGTTTCAACCAACCCGCATGTGTAGTCGACGAGAGCAAAATTGATACAGTAATTAACTTGGCCATGCCACATATGTTTGCCATAAAGAAAGTTGCACAATGTCGCACCTAACTGTTGAGTACATGAAACATCTGAAGAGGTTAAGTTGTTGTTGGATTCCACCTAATAGGTAGCAGTGGAAGAATAGCGTAAAGATTTCGTAACTCTGCAGACTATGGCTGAAAAGACCATGGGCATTGTTAATAGACCCGTCTTTTATCAGCGCAATCGAAATGACTCACATCGCATCTTTCAGTAAATCCAGTTTCGGGTAGAGTGATTTATAGTAGTTTACTGAGCCAATCAGATTGAAGCAGTGCATTCGAGCAACTGTACGGTGCGTTGAATGTAAAGTGATTCGTTCTGACTCCGCGACTGCCACACATGAGCGTCTGGTTTAATTCACTCTACATTTTGAGTGCCGTGTATGACCGTCTCTTCTGATTTGTTCTGCGACTTGTCTGCCATGTATGGTAACCTTTTTGTTGTATATGGTCAAAGCCCCTGTGGCTTAGTCCTGACGCGTTTCAAATAAATGAAGTTGCCATATCATTATTCTCGGTTTGGAACAAACAATGGAGCGCGTATTGGAAGAGGACTATCCAATAACCGGCAAATTTCGGCACTGAATAAGCGGTTTATGCAATTCACTTAAACTGAGCGAAGTTTATCCTAGAGCAGGAGTGTGTGAACTTGGATGTTGCTCAACTGAAGCTGATGGAAACTTTGCTCCATTGATCCATTATGTTGGTAAGAAGTAAACGTCAAACTGGGTTCAAAGACAGACATCATAATGGGCAAAACCACTGAAACTTCTTATGGTGCTGAAACCGGGGTGCCGCTTAAATCGTGGTCCAGCCGATATAAGGATGTTTTCCTAGTATAATCTGCTGGTATGAATGATGCGGAAAGGGTGCGACTAATTCCTAAAATGCTGTGGGTATATTGACTCGTTTGCAGTGGTCATTTGTGTGAAATGCCCTTCGAACCTCGGTCTGGACGAAAGCTCTCTGAGGGCTAAAGTTGATAACGATTCTATAGAATTGTTGACCATCAACGTTCATCGTAGATTGTTTCAGTATCACCATCCACCCCATAAATTGCAAATATTGTTTCCTGCTTCTCAACAGTTCATAAACATGATGCTGAGTGACGTCCCGGGAGTAGAAGCTCACATCGACGAGATCATTATGAGCAGCGCCAGTCCTCGGATGAATTCTGGAGTTTGGTTTTGATTTCTATGCATAAAAACGAACCATGTTTATGTGGTCAATCAAGTATCTATGGCTTATAATCGATCAAGACGGCGCCGAACGATCGCGATTCCATTCGCGGCAGCTGGTGCGTGAGTTCTGATTGGTTTAACTTCCTTCAAGCACCAAGCCACTGAAGTGGAATCTCATAACAACCTTTTTGTTTCGATACGCTTATGCCACGGGCCTCCCTTCTGGGTAAAATCAGTTTTCCCAAGTGCACACAAATTTTTATTTTCATCACCCCATCCACATCAACATTGTGTGACCTATACCTAGAAGCTTTGATCAACAAACCACCTGTCCAATATTTTGGGTTTTCTGGGATACACTGGGACCACACCTTGTCTCCGGGCCCCCAGATCATAAAACATTACATGCTGCGTTCTGTATTGTTCTCATTCAAGATTAATGCACGTCCAGTGTGCTGTAGTACAACGGTTCAGAAGTCATGGGCACTTCCATGCACGTCCTTCTCCCAAACATTCACTGCGCTGCACTATATCCGGTGGTCTCAAGTGGCAAGTTCTTTCATACCGGAAGCGCTACAAACGGCTCTCCCCTTGACTCTTGGGTAATCTGTAACAGGATTTTAAAAGCCTCAATTTTAGCTTCGGTCTCTCCTTCTGACTGGCTGTAGCACAGGCTGCTTGTTTGATACCCAAGCCTCCATTTATCTGTAAACGTCCTGCGTTCCGCATACACAAACTGAGGCCCATCATCAGAGAAGAGTAACTGTGGCATGTCATGGCGGTCGAGATGGACAAGCAGTTCGTTGAACATTACAATCCTGTTGATACTGTTTAACTGATTCATTTCAAATTAATTTGAGAACTGATCCGCCGTGATGTGGCAATGTTTTCCAGTAATGTTTGGTGCTAGGTATGAATATATGAGCTTCAAATATTTGCCAGAGTCTTTCTATCGGTAGCATCGTTCCTTTTACTTGACTCGAGCCATAACTTCTAAAAATCCGCACATCGCTATGTGGCCTCCTATCTAAATGAACATGCCTAGTTATTGATGAAGTCCTATCGCTCTGCGAAAAAAGCTGTTTACTCCAACGTATGTCATATGGATTTGCTCAATGACCCATTACAGATCTTTCGGGAGGACTGTTATTTTCTTCCCTGATGGTTATTTCCTTCTATTAAACAAATCGATCGCGGTCCTTAAAAAATTCTACCGGTTCTTTGGACAGATTATTCTCATTCAGCAGCCGGCTACCTTCTGTCACATGATTCAGCTTCTTGAGTGAAGGATTCTTTTCCTGCCGCGTCCTTCAACCCCTTCATCCTGTCCATCAACAACATCCTGTAATCCATCATAGCAATGGTTTTGAGCTCAGGATCATCCGCTGCATCACTATATATACAGGTGTTAGAAAGAATATTAGCGACGTGCAGTTGGTCTTCAGGCTCGTAAATTAGCTCATTGTCGTACATCTGTAGCCTAATTGCCACCCTTTATAAACGTCAAGGAGTGGCACACAGTGACTTCTTTACCATTCCTATGACAAGTTTGTGTGCTGTTTGTACCATTGTCATTCTTCTGCAAGTGTAATTGTTGAAACGTTTCAAGACAAAAACCACTGCCTGCATTTTCTTTTTGATTTGCGTACAATTTTGTTCTGCAGTCGAAAGATTCTGGCTTCTGTAGTCCATCGGTCTCACTAGTTGTAGTGACACAGTTCTAATCCGGATTAACTGTGATCACACTGAATTATCGGAGAAAGCGCAGGATTGTAATAGGCCAATACCAGAGTTGCTGAAATCTGCCTCCTGTTGTCAAACGATGTTTATTGGGCATTACCTTGTAGTGACCTGGAGATACCCCCGGTCTGCTTGCTGTACAATGTGTAAAATCCTTCCTAAAATCTTTGCTCACATTGTACATAGGACCTTAAGGATCTTTGCCTGCTGTCTGCCTGATGCATGCGATCGCGTTTGTTTGCATGCTGGTCGGCCTATGCGCGTCATTCGCGCCATA
>LUCH01006778.1:0-12619 GCA_013368495.1 Paragonimus heterotremus
GAGTTGCCTTTGCCAAACTGCGTCATCCGTGGCGTCGAAAAGACGTCCGGTTGTCGCTTAAAGAAAGAGTATATAATACTCCTGTACGTTCTGTTTTGCTCTATGGTTCGGAAACGTGGCCTGTTCCCAACGAAGATATCAACAGACTCGCTGTGTTTGATCATCGTTGTCTCCGCCAATTGGTCCATATTAAGTGGACTGATCGCGTGAGCAATGTGGCCGTTCGCCGGCGCGTATTCCGGAACGCTCAGGATGCGCGATCAATTGGTCAGCTACGCACGGTGCATAGCATGTGATGATTGGATCACGTACTTCGTATGCCAGCTGAGCGTTTACCGTACCGAGCATTATATACTGAAACCACCAACAGTTGGGTGAAACCACATGGCGGTCAAGCAACAATGTGGTCACGAAATATGAAGGCCCTGACTGCATTGAGCAGAGTGGGTAGGTGTCACCTGCCTGGATGGGATCTTCGTGATCACTCAAACCGCTGATTAGAGACGCTATCTGAGATGGCGGTGTGTCGCAGTTAATGGCGTACCTTCATCCATAGCATTTCTTCCGCCTAGTCTTTTATTGATTTTGAAATTTCTTAGTAGCGTTTTCTTCTAGGATATTCCACGTCACTGTTGAGGTGAGCGGCGGCCGGATCCGCACTACCTTTTCGTCAGGCTCATGGCTGTTGTGATGCTGATGATGATGTGCTTATTTGGTCTTAGAGAGGGTACAGCGTAAGTTTACAGAGTTCCTCGTAGAACTTCGGGGAATGGGCTACTCCAGCAGACTTGGGCATCTTAATCTCTTCTGCATAGAAAGAAGACGAAAAGGAGATCTTATAGAAGTCTTTAAGATCCTGAGTGAGTTGTCTGAGATATGAGAGCAGCTGTTTACTCGCAACGAAAATTTATCGCGTAGAAGGCACGAGTTAAAGATTATGAAGGAAAGATCTGAGACTCAAATTCAGGCCAACTTTTTCTCCTATAGAAGTTGTGAACAGTTGGAACAAATTACCATCCAAGGTGATGTTCGCCAACACGGTTACCGACTTTAGGCGCAAGCTTGATGCTTGTTGGTTGGCATTATTTCCGGATACGGAGTGATGGTAAGGTGACCAGGATTCACTTTACCTGATGGCAGCACTCTCTTTTCTCTCTCTGCCTCTTTTTTATGCTCCTCACCTCTTCTTTATCACCATTTAGAGACAATTTGCGTAGGATATCTTTATTAGTTATTTGTCTCTCAGTTGTTCTTTTATCACGACCAGGAAGTTATTTTTGTCCTGTCATCCAGGAGTCTGATGGAGATATGGCAGCACCAGCATTGACTTTGATCCTGCCTATTACTCTGAGTATACCATGATTGCTGACGATGATTCCAATACTGCCTCCCTCCTTCAACCTCTGGCATCCAAGATATCGCTTGCATAGTCCTGATGAGGACTTGATCAAGGATATTCTCGCTGCTTTCACAATAATGTACTGTGTTCTGCATACCACGGAAGATTGCAAAACATTGTTGGAAGTAAGTTTTTCTTCTCCATCTGTTGCAGCACGGTGGGATTATCCGAGCTCACTAGTGCAAGAAATTGGACATCAACCGTCTGGTAGCCTCAAGTCTTGTTATCTGAACTGAACTGAGCTGAGAACACGGACACAGCAGACTCCGGATAGGCAATGTATTCAGCCGACATGAGAAACTGGCCTGTATTTATAGAAAATCGTTGACGTTGTGGCGACGTGAGCGCGCGAACAAATATTTGAATCCCACGTCGAGTAAGCAACGAGGAGGTTAGGAAGCGGGTGTTTGGCATTGATTGTCGAACGAGTTCTTCTGTTCAGTCGCTACATTTGCACAGACTCGGATGGTCAGGCCATGTACTAAGGATGTCAGCTAATCGCTTGCCACACCGAGCATTGTTTGCCTACGCTTCGGCCGATTGGCGTAAGGTGCGAGGTGGGCAGATGATGACCTGGCGTAGACAAATGAAATTGTTCACGTAGGGGTTGGGTACTGTAGATCGGGTTCGTCTCCCGCGCTGGAGCTCTCGCAGAGTGCAGTGGCTTGAGACGTTAGGTGAGATGTCGGCTGACCGAGCTCGGTGGCGTGAATGTTGTCTTTGTTTGTCCGAGTTGTCCGTGAAGTGAGTGCACTTAATGACGCGGGCCAGTGAAAGCCGTAAGGAAGCTGTCTTGCTGATGACGCCTTACTTCCACTTACAGCTCGGTTGTTTGTTTGTGAGGTGTAGGCGCCTTGATGTTGTATGGTCGAATATAGACGTAGCTATTTTTAGTAGTTAGGTCCATTCCCCCCTTTCTTTTTTTACTCTCTTCTCATATAGGTCTTTTCTCCTTCATTTTTTTCCTTCGTGGTTGTGTGGCAATTAAGCATCAGTGTGAACCACTGATGTATTTCTGTCTATGATGATGATGACGTCGATGCATATCTCAGTAACGGTTTGTGATATCCGATATCTGACAGCAGAATCGTGTTCTTCGGGTCAGGTTTACCCTGACCTTAATAATAGGGCAACCGGGTTTATATTGTGACACGGCCGATGCAGTATGGAATTAGTTGTGTTATGATTATTCATGGTTGTTTGTGGGGTGAGATACTACCAAGACGCGCTGACCTAGATGGGAGAACGATTAGGGTTCTCAACCAAAGCCTTAGGCTCAAAAGCCTGTACAGAAGGCAGCGCGTGGGTGGCGACGTACTAGGACTGGTACATTTCTCGGAAAAGGATGCCAACCTTCTTCCAACCCCCAACCTAAAGTACCAGGAGACTGGTTTGCCAGACCTTTACATGTTGACCTGCTTGATATGGGTGACTATCAGTGTGGTGACCACATCGTCCAGTTTAACCTAGTGGATCATCGAGATGCGTAAATGGTCATACCACGTCGAGGTCCAGTCTCTTTTTGAAGGACCGATTGTTTAATGTATATAATCCTTCCGTTTCATTTAATCAGTATTAACTAGAATAGACGAACTAACTACCAGCTGCAGTTGGCTTTGGATCTGTACGCCTTGTTTACCATGCAGGTTTTCGTGAACAACTACCTTGAGTTGGGCTGGAGGTGCAATCTTGGGTTCTAATTTGGATGATTGACCCTAAACCACTGGACCAGGCTTAACTTGGAACGCTTGCGGGTCGCAGAGTATATCCAAGCTCGCCGTCAGATTGCCGCGTCAACGATCAAGACTACTTGAATTATGAATAATCGTCTTTACTACTTCTTAGAACGTATCGGACATATTTGTAAAAAGCTGCCGGCATTAACTGATGTGAAAGTTAGCTCTAGCTAGCCACGACGCCTTCAGTTGCCTTGCAGCTTACTACGCGAGCTTCCGGTCGAGAATGTTCTGCCTAAGATCCTTTAACTCTAAGTATACTCCAAAAGTCCCTTAATTTTTCTCATACTCACGATTGACGATACGTACTTCCAGCGACTAAATCGGTGTAGCAGAGCCGGACCATTTGGCCTGCAGTATTATCTGGTTGTCATTTGTAACTCGGTTGTTTGTTTGCAAAGTGTAAGCACCTTGGTGTTGGATGTTTGAATATAGACGAAGCTATTTTTAGTAGTCAGATCAACCCCCCTACCCTTCCCCCCCCCGCTTTTTCCCGTGATTATGTGGCAGTTAAGCATCAGTGAGAGCCAATGATATATTGCTGTCTGTAATGGTGGTGGTGGTTATCAATCAATACATGTAATAAACAGCGATGCCAGGAC
Organism: Paragonimus heterotremus; assembly: GCA_013368495.1. Lineage (NCBI taxonomy): Eukaryota > Metazoa > Platyhelminthes > Trematoda > Plagiorchiida > Troglotrematidae > Paragonimus > Paragonimus heterotremus. The sequence goes on from LUCH01006778.1 coordinate 3,738, forward strand.
TGTAATTATGAATCACTCGTTATCATTGACTACTGTATTGCTCAAGTGTTCTTATTATCCTTTCAAAGCTGAGTTTTCGACCGAATTTAGGGAGTTGACGGCATTGTTTCAGAAACTCTGGGTTAACCGAGTCGTTCTGATTAGTTGTGATCTAGCTTATGTTGTCCTTATTTTCCAGAAGGGCATACAATATCTACGCTGATCATCAATGGATTAGCCTGATCTCTATCACGTCATACCTGTCTGCTGCTTTTGTGGTTCGTAGACTAATCTTACCATGCGAATAGCGTACTCGCTAGACTCATGTTGGATTTTTCTCTTGTTGTAGCTGTCTTGGAAACGTCAGACTTCGGTCGGACGCTGGAACACAGTCACCTATAGAAGTCTGACGGATTATCTCCTTGGCCCAGTGGATCCTTATTAATTGTGATGGTTGAATTCCGTAACAGTGACGGTAAATGTTGAGTCCGAACAGTGTTATTATCCTCAGGGCAGTCTGCACGAGTCGCACATCGAGGAATTTGTTTCAGATAATACGCATGAACCGTCCTGTTTAATTAACGACTAGACGGCAATGAAGAATTTTGCGCAGCCTTGATCTTCTTACCCGAACCCGATCAAAGGGTCAATGTGGCTGCTGCGTCCAAAGCATACGTGTTCACATAAGATGTGCAAAGTATTATAGCTTGGCGGCTGTGGAAACTATCGGATTTTGGCTCCGAAACATCAACCACTGTTCGTTGAAAACTGTTGCTTACGCAACCACGAAACTAATGGTAGCACTACAGTAGTCAAATCTTTCTCCCCGGACAAACTTAAATCCTTAACGAAGGCCACAGGGTCTGCACACATCCATTTTCATATTTATCCGGCTGTGTTCAGCCTGAAGATGGTACACCGGAAACAAAGTTGTGCCTCACGTTTCAACTTCTAGTGATTACAATAAACACCACTAGCAGAGATCTGATCTCTATTGCGCAATTTCTTGGTACCTGTTGGGTTAGCCCTACTAATGCAGATGACTAACTCAGATGTCATTCGACGTACGTATAGGTTTGTGCATTTTGCACCACAACTTGTTTGTTTGCAAGGCGTAGACGCCTTGATGTTGAATGTAGACGAAGTTATTTTTAGTTGTTAGGTCTGTTCCCCTTTTCCTTTTTCTTCCTTCCTGTACAAGGTTTGTTTTCTTCATGGTTGTGTGGCGGTTAAGCATCAGTGAGAACCACTGTCTATGATGATAATAATGACCACAGAATCGCTTTGGGGGTGTCGATCATGTTCTTTATAAAGCAGTGTGTCCCGTGTGTTTAGCAACAAAGTGAGGTTGAGTCACCCAGTACATAATTCAACTGACATTGTACAAGTAGTTTATAATGTTGTGAAACCGCAACCGTCTTCAGCATCGCCACAAAGACAGCATTACATCGATGGTTCGCACTGATGTGGACGTCTTATCTCAACTGAATGAAGTAGGGTGTAATCAGAATTATCGTAGTTGTGAGTGGATCCACTGTTGTTATGTGAGCATAGCGCTTGCGGGTTACTTAGGTTGACTGTTTTACTACGTTTCATCTCGATCCTTTGGACGTAGAGTCGGGCGCTTATAATGACGGGGGAAAATACGAAGTTTACAGTGAAGTGGGATTTGACCGTCAGTCTGTCAGCTTATATATTCAGTGGGTGGCTCAGTCAACCGCGATATTCATGCTGCACCTACTAATGTGTTCATGCTACTGATCTCCGTATGCTTCTCGCTCCTTGGGGATGGAATCGATGATCAACCACACGGTTGGTAAGTTTCTATAAGGATTCTGAACTCTTAGGTAGGCAACTTGAGACTACTGAGTCCGGTTATACTTCTCGGAACCTTTTCACCCTGATATAAAAAATAACACCTGTCGATTGAAGGAAATGTATCACCGATGCCAGTTGGGACGCTCGCCCAAGAGTGCTTCGAGATAAAAACGTGGAGACTTGTACATTCTGAAAATATTTTGGGGTGTTATCACTAGATAACAATGATAATCCACGAACGGAAGGATACAGGATGTTGTGTACGATTGTTTGGAGGAAGATCACGTCCGTTAGTGGTCCAAGTTCGATAGTACTTCCCTTCTTATTTCAGCTCTACCGTTCAAACTTGCTTCTGCGATTTTGCTCAAAATGCGATTGAAAGCAAAAGTAAGTATTTCCTTACAGGTAAAATAATTTGTAGATAAAAACTAAATCAAACCCTTTTGACGAACTGCAGAAACAGCTTGACACGGAAACAGATCGCTTGGAAACCTATTTACTGGGAGATAAGCCATGGCACCTGAAGGGCGAAGTTGTTGCGCAAGACCGCGAGGAAAATACTGTATTGGAGGAGCACCTAGAAGTTCAGCGTCATGGCGCATTCAGTATCTGAGATCGCAGTGTAGTTATTCAGATTCTTTTTAATCATAGAGCCACCTCCGACGAACGAAACTAAAATCCTCGAATTTATAATGAAGACAATAAAGGATCAAGTCGGTCTTCCTTTATTTTCACGAATGTTCCCATAGTCATTCGATAGCCCGACGTTCAAATTTAAACCAAAACCCACTCAAAATACCGTATCCCAAGCGTTACCTGTCAATCCTTCCCAAAAATCTCTGGTCGAGGACTATGAGAATTTATTTGCTAAAAATAATGTAGGCCTCCGGTTGTCTTGTTATTTTAAGAATTTAAGCTTTTGGAAAAGGAACAAGATGACCCTGTCAAGAATACCATACAGAAAGAAATGTGCCACTTGTTTGAAATGCTGGATGCCTTATCTCATTCGCACTTTGTTCCCTTCAAGGTATGACAATAGGCATTTTTTACGATACTATTTCAAATAGTTTTCATTGTTCGCCTGTTTTCAGCGTAACATTGTTTAGTGCTAATTACATAGGTTACTAGGTTGTTGGTTGTCCCTCTCAATTTCACATTTTTATACATTGATAAACGAAACGGTTCCCAGCCCATGACCTAGAGCCACGTTATACAAGCATCTCTACGATTTGCAGATTAAACGGACACTCGGGAATCTCCCGAATTTGCCTTACATATCTACATAACTTTTATAGTCTAATTGTAATAATTTTGTTGTATGAGTTGACTATATTTCGTAACTGATACCATTCAACGATGTTCCTGCTGGGGAGCATTTGGATGGGGATACTGTTTGTATTTTTAAAGGACAAGGTGCTAATAGGCATATATAAACCCGACTTTACAACTCGGAATTTAAAAGTGGAATATTTAATACATTTGTACCACCCCATCACTCATCGAGATGTAAGAACTTACCTATGAATATGCATAAAGCATATTACTGGCTTAACTTACCTTGTTAAATACTAAAATCCACTTAACTCTGGCAGGCTTTCGATCAGTTCGTGGTTCTAGGCAAGATACACAGGCTACAGTCCGATTCGTATTATTGAACGTTCTTACTTCCCTGTAGTGTACAGACGGAGAACGGCCATTTGTCTTTAGTCGAACTGGCAAATAGTAGATACGGCGATGAACTATTTAGCCCCATTACGCAGGCTTCCTGCACTGGTGCACCAGATATAAATCAGACTTGATTTGATGCTGAGTACGGTCTAGATGGTTGTGTGATTTAACTTGCTTACACACTCACGCAGACGGTGAACACCTGCTGTTGTCCTCCTTATTAACTACGATGATGATTACTTGCTCCCGTAACGCTTTACTAATGTTCCAGATGGATCATGTCTTTATATATATATATATATATATATATATATATATATATATATATATACCATATAGTGCCGTCTGACAGCATATTCCATCCACATATTGCAACTTATCAATTGCCAGGTTAAGAGCGACGCAAGGCACGGTGTTGATGACAGAATGCCGTCTGTAGTTTTATGTATTCACCATAGGTGTCTTCCCATTAAGTCAGGTGAAATGGAAGAGGATCAATCGGGCTAGCCGTTGATCCAACCCGCAATGATACACTTAGTAGGTGAGGATGTTAGCACTTACTACGTTCTTGTTATATTCTAATCATTTGTTTCTGATAATTAGTAAGGAATTTTAGTTACCGCTGTATATTAGGGGATTTTGGCTAATATGCCTTGAACATCACTTAGGATTAATCGCAGCTGTTGTATTACCATAGACATTTCAGCTGGTCCTTTTCAAAAAGAAATGTTGTGTTCGAGTTTCGCTCTTGTTAGAGTCCGTCAGTAGTGCATGTCCTTACCACGGCCGGAACTAAAACTTAGACCACGCTTTCACAAGGCAACCGTACTAACCATTGCATCATTGGCCTCATAATTAGGCACGGCTGAATTACCATGCGTGAACGTCCAGCCAAATTCGCCTGTGAGTGATGCTCAAACTCTCCGATCGTTCCAAGAGGAGACATCAATTGTCCCGTTAACTCCAGTCGGTGACCCCGCGACTATGATTCCCTTCAAGTCGAAACCACAGAAATCATTCAACTCGTTACTACTCAACACTAGTTAAAAATATCGTTCGGTAAACTTGGTGATTTTTGATCTCGACATAAACAGAAATCCCAACCGGAGAGCCATCGCTTCAGTAGAACAGGATGATTACTGTCTGCTCTCCTGGCAATCGAAGCATTACTCACAAGCGACTGTATCTGAGTATAGTAATTCGGTTGTGCCTATCGTGAGATCAGTGACGTCAGGATTGAACACGACTATTTACTCGTTTTCAAAGGCAGTCGAAGACACTACGATAGATCAATCTTTGGTAATCGGCTACGTGCACCTGTCCACTGGTTTTCTAGAATACGCACCACTACGTCAACCCTACATATACTGAACTACACAGAATCAGATTGGAGTAGAAATGTAGCACCCGTTCAGATCTATATAGTCACTAATTTTTTTCTCCTATTCAATTCGAACGAATATAGCACTCGTCGGAAGTGACTGTTATCCAAAACAGACCGGCTCTGACAGTGGAAGAAACCGGACAGGAAGTTGTATCTACGGCCGACCTGTTGGCACCAGAAGAAGTTTGCGCACCTCGTGGAGAAGTTCTCAAGGGGTCTACGGAAACTACATCATCAGACAGACGCCGTCATCGGAAAAAGCTTATGCGCATTCGCGCTAAACGTTCTAATTTTGGGGCCAAGACTGACGTTACTAAAGATAAAAAGGCTGCTTTGGCGCGAGTTTTACGTATGGCACATAAACCTGGATCCAAGATTAAAGTCGTATAATCTCTTCTCGTATTGTTTGCTTGTAAATACTACTACGTTTGTTTTGTGTACCGATCGGCTGTTGTCTACGTCTTATATATTTAAAGAAAGCACATTTCCGCTTTTCTGAAGCATTTGGTATTCCCAGTGCAATTCAGGTTGCTACTGAGTACTCTCGTCCACAGGGATGCTTATATCACAGAGGATTCTCGACTGTTGTATCGCTGTGCGTTTGCCGTCGCATATGATCGAAATAGTTCCAAGTTGCACAGGGAACATAATAGTTCGAAGTTACCAAAGGTCGAATTCAGGGCCTTCTAACGGAAGTCTACCATTAAGTTTCAGTCAAACTTAGAAACCTAACGATCTTAATCAACAATTATGCTCAGTAGTGACACCGCAATAAAGTATTATAGCTTGAAACTCCCACCACCGAGCAATCTGGCATTTGATCTCATGTAAATCAACAGACTGCGATCACGGTTTAACACTACTTTAGCAGACGTATCTTCTTTCGGCATTTACAAGTCAGCTCGTAAATCATGAGCTGTTGTAAAATCACACTCAGACGTTGTCACTTGATGCCTCGTGCGTATTGCGGCGGTCTTCATTCTTCTTTGTTCACAACGAGCGAAACCAAACACGGCATTTTGTCACGCAACAAGTGAACGCTGTACTAAGTGTTGTTTCCCGCATCGGAATGTTCAATGACTTAACATTCCCTAGGTGCTCACTTCAATTTATATATCACGCCGCACACACAAATCTTTCAGCGCATCTTTCTTCGTCGTCCACCTGACAGTGAGACAAGGGAACGAAAATATTTGGCCTGCTCATCTGGGTGGTAAGCTGTTTTTTCACACTCAATCAACTAGATGAGCAATAAGATGGCAAATCAATTCAGTTGGCATTTTTGGTAGTCGTATACATGAAAGCTTGTCTCACCCAACAATCCTTATGCGTATTACGAAAGCTTCTGGCCAGTTTGCGTTTTCGATTAAACTGAACGACGCCTGCTTAAGTGGCTCGCCAACGTGAGATCTATCTTGACTGCAATTCTTACGGAGTATTTCTACACAACACATATGGTTTATTCCGACTGTTTCTTTTGGTCCCCTGCTTTTATGTATAGAGATCCGCAACGGCTACCAAAAGTGCCACTTAGTATAATCTTTACACACCAATACGTTGTCAGTGCCACTTGATAAACTTTTCTCATGGCTTCCTCAACAGGATGCTACCTAACCATCGTACATGATTACGATCTCGGAAAGTGGTAGCAGCAACCTCTCCAAAATGGGTTCACCTCTAATGTTTCCCGTCCGCTTTTATTGGTCACAGGCCAAATTCACATTTCCTAAACTTTAACCTTAGTTAATGTTAAGGCCAACACATTTACAAAGTGGTGTTAGATTATACGAATCTAGACGCATTTCAGAAGGTTCGATAATAATCTGCGAAAGTTGATGTAAAATTTAGCCGTCACACTTATCGCACAGCGGCCAGCAGGTCCAACAACTCCCAAATGACTTCAATTTATTTGGAGAAAAAAAAACTAGATTGTTTTGGTGTTCAGTCAGCATGCTATCAATAGCAAGACCAGTTGGGAGTACACGGGGACAGAAATTGACAACAATCAGGAGGTCGCTTACAAGAAATAGAAATGACATGGATCTTTACGGTATCACAAAATGGAGTGGTTATTTGCACATTGACTCGTACAGTGCACGTCCGATTAGCCAACTAACAGTGGAGCTACGTCTGTGTACACGTTCCTAATCCTTGCAATTTTTGAGGTGTAGTGGTTAGCAGCTGGACGTTTTAGTGGGAGTAAGGAAAGTGGCACCTGTTGAGACGGTCATCTGCAGCTTCTGCGAAGGCGTCGCTTGAGATCGGCAATTCCTTAATGTAGGAGTTACCGACCCTAAAGTCATGCAACTCTGGTCTGGTGGACACTTCTCCGAATGTACTCGTCCACGATGTACCCCATGAATCTGTAAATACATGATAGTGTGCCGACCTTATTTATTTATTATTAACTATGGTGGAGTTCCTGTCTTTTTTATTGCGAACCTTCGCACATACTTAGACATTCGTTTGAATGAGTGGAGATATCGCTGTATTATCGTTTCATCTCATTGCTCGCTCGCACGTCAATTTCGTGTACTGGAAATATACCCCTCATTTATTCATTACGTTATCCTCGGTCGGTCGTCTTGGTTCGTTTGATCTTACAATAGCAGAGCTACTGGATGGAAGTGTAGTACCGACGATAACTAAAATACGCAACAGCAAATTGAACTCAACCCGAACAAGTGGGACGACTAGGGCTGGATGGGATGGACCCGGTCAACACTTAAGGGTAATGAGAATTGTCGCCTCATGATGTTATACATTATAATTCTGCGATAAGTACAGTAATCGGAAAAATAGCCAAATATCACTTTTTGAATAAAAAATATTGTCCGTATAACTACTTCAGATGCTACCTTATCCTCTCACGGAAAAGCAACGTGCAAATTCGACAGTGAATGAACGAGTGTTTAGATTGCATGATGTAATGCATTACTTATTTGAAACATTTGTCTAAATGTGTTCATAATAATGTTAGAAAAGCGACATCACGTGGCAAGACAGGATTCGAACCAGCGGTCGTAGTCCATCCTCGGAGCTTCACTACACATTGTGTTCAGGAAGAGTATGGTTCGAGCGGCAGCACTTTTTCTAGCAATATCCAAGCACTTTGCCGCCATACTCCTTATCACATGGGGCGGTGTCGTAGATAGCTGAATGAGGCAGTAAATGTTACCTAGAAGAAGACAGTAAAGCAAGGCAGGAATGCTGTAATATTCAATGAAATGTACTGTTAAGTAAATGTGTAAAAAAAACCCTACAATTTGACTTCTAATGGACGATATTTGGAAGGTAAATATCACGTTACGTGCATAGGGCAAAACCTCTCCAAAGTTTACAAACGAAACCGGGGACGGGTAGAAAGTGTAGATGACTTGTAGCATTGGCATAGCAGGGCGATCATACACACAAGACGATTCAGCCCACATCTGGTGACACTGAGGTTTACGCAATCCGTGCTTGTCAAGATCAGACCATACCTGTGTTTCGACGCATCTTTAATTTTGTTTGGTGGCGGCGACCTACGGGAAATGGACCAGGGTGACCAAAAAAAAATAGCAGGTATTTATAAGATCGTGCTTTCGTAGGTGACGTGTCTAGAACAGCGTGGAGATGTCAAACATCCCTGAAGAAGTGGTCAACATAGCTAACTGCTGGTGAAAGAAACTGGCGCCTTCAGAAGATCATTTACCTCCAGTTACATTCTAGGTGGGCTGAGTGATTACAAAAGCCTTTTGAGTGCCCTACTTAATGTTGGGTCATTCACATCTCAAAACCCACGTGAAGTTGACAGTCTCCATAAAGACATGGTCAGTAGGTATTTCAAACGTGAAGTCAGGGTCGCTCCTAACAGTAAAACAATGTTAACGTCCCACAAACGTCAAAAAACGGCCCTGATTTCATTCACCATTATTTGTTCATGACATTCGATCGCAATGGCTTGGCCTAAAGCCTACTATTCCGAAGCAACCCACCGACTACAACAAACGTCGGCAACCAAAATCATTATTGCATAAAAAAGACACGAGAA
>LUCH01006778.1:12719-24390 GCA_013368495.1 Paragonimus heterotremus
ATACCGGATTTCGTCATATGAGAATAAGTGTACAGAACGGATAATTTTACACTTGATGCCAGCTCTTCGAGTTTGGCGCAGGGATCAGCAGCGTCGTCGTGACCATTCATAGCCGGTAAGCGGACTCTGTTCCCATTGCCGTCGCACAGCCATCGCAACGCCTTAGTAGTCAATTTGATCTCTGTCTCCACCTCAACTTTGAACTCGCGCACTTCCGTCTTTGCTTCGCGGTCCAACTAAAAGTGACCGGTAGAATTTAAGCGAGAGCAGACTCACCAGAGATAAGTGTTCTTCTTCCATTGATTCAAGCGCCTCGGGTGGGATGGTTAAGTTCTGCGAAACAATACGGTCGAAAAGTGCGCCTGCGGCACATCGCTTGGACAGTTTTTTAGAGGCTCCGGAGCCCTCGCACGCCCACTTCCACAAACGCGCTACACAGTGGTATTCATGAGTAGGCTGTGATAAGGAGGTGAATTCATAGGTTGGTGGTGGCCACATGTTCTTTTGGCACAATTCTTGTAACAGACCTACAAAATTACCCTCATCATCGCGATGGGTACGATAGGCAGCAAATTCCGGATTGTCTATTTCCAGAGAATCGAGAAACTCCGAAGTAAACAAATTGGCAGCTATGCAATGCAAATCACGCAGCATAACTTTGTCACACTCAGGTATGGTGGGGCTCGCCAGCATTTTCAACAAAACCAAATAAGACGCTTGATGCTTTGCTTTCTTTTTGCTTGTGCCTGAATCATGAGCGGATATTACTGAAAGTGGCACTCACCTTTTGAACTAGCACTAAATGGACCCGCGGTGCACAGAAACACATAATTTGGCTCGTGAATGGGACCCTCACTGGACACAAGTTCATAAACCGGTGTTATTCCCTTTTTAACACAAAGTTCTTGCAATATACTGATTGGAGTTCGCTGGGTAGCTGATGAAGCCATTGGTAAGACTGTCAATCAAGATGCATTCTGTCCAAATAAGTGTGCGCATAACCAGAGATCAAACGAACGTATAAGAATTCACTAGCGGGGATTCAGCTCTTCGTTCAAATACGGTTCAATCCCGAGCTTAAGACGGTATCCAAAACGAAACTAACAAATATGCCTGGGCAGCTTGCTGTATGGAGACAAACAGTTAGACACGAACATCATCATCATCATAGACAGCAATACATCAGTGGTTCACACGAACAGTGAATGTGGAATAAAAAAAGACATAGACCTTCAAGTTAAGGAACAGTTGGTTGTACCACTTCGCTTTCGAACGTCTTCGACTAGCTTTCGCAAATAAACGTGACAGGCTATCACCAGTTGACATGATTAATTAAACAGATAAGTCCTAATCCGGCTAGATTATACTTGTCATCATAGCTCGAACATGCCCTTACAATTCGCCTTCTCGCGCCTCGAAATTGTAGTCTTTGTAAGTCAAGCACGTTCGCAACTAAAATGAACATCGACCCAGGCGAGTCATTTGCGTATGGCATTGGTAGTCGATAGACTTACGAGTCGACGTAGAAATTGGTCCAACGGTCTGTCGAGATGTGATCAGAATGTCTGAGGAGGAAGGTTAAACACCAAGAGAGATTTGGCGATTCTGGGCGTTTACCTGAAAACAGTTTAAGACAAAAAATGAAAGCTATGGAAAGCAATATATGTACATGTTTGGCGTCCGTCAGTCGGAATCAACAACCATCATGCACAGCCCGCCACATGATCTGTTCCCAGACACTGCAATCGCGTATGGCAGTCAATTACACATCTATATTGATTTTTACAGGTAAGAAGAGAAAGAAAGCTAGGGACTGTTTGTGCCCGCGTTGATTTCGGTTCAGGGTCTCTTGGCGACCTGTAGTTCGGCAGAAACCCAACATAAAACGATATGCAGCTGAAAGAAAGACTGTACACAAAACGATAAGACCCCCGGAGACGCTTATATTGGAAAGAAAAGGCTTTTAGGGTTTAAGCGCTGGGGATGTGTGAGGGGAAGGGCTGCGTACATACTTTGTGATTGAGACAGAACACACCACGCCCGATAGGGGACACGCCTGGATGTTAATTTTGCGAAATGGACGGACAGGTGGAGAAAACTATCTGGAGAAGATGCATTTATCGTGACGTCCCAGGGATTTGAATAGCACACCTAGACGAGACCTCTCCTGCAAAGCCACGCGTGTACAATTAGGAGACTGTGTCAAGTTCAATGAGATAATGGTTCCCCGATTATCTTCCAATGAAACTGCAAGAAAGGGAGAGGTCCCCACATAATACTGCTGCCTGAGGTGGAAACGTAGCTGTAGAAGGGCACACTTTGCAGGATTGAGGGGGAGACCGTCCGCCAGAAACAATGTGTACAAAGAATCGATAGCTTCCCGTAAAAGAGCGCTGTCCTCGTTTGAGGATATCGTGTGGTATAATTTAATGTCACCTGCATACAGAAGTCAGATGGCGATTTCGGAATGGAAGCATACATTCGTTTTTTTTTTACATCTATGGTTGTTTTCAACTTAATTACCTCCATTCCGGCCAAAGGACTCTTTTTACAGTCTGTTTATTATGAGCCTTTCTTGCCAAAAGACAATATATAAAACGTATTTAGATATCAGAGGCAATGACTGTTTCTATCGGGGTGCTATCTCAGCATTCGGTCATACTTAGCGGCCGTCACGGGTCAGCGAAAAATGAAGAGGGAAAAAGGACTTTTGTGGATAATAACAATAAATAAAGCCTGAAATATCGTTGAGCAGGAGAGAATGAGGTCCGGTATTCCACAGCGAAGATGTAATCATAGTGCATGACTATAGTTGTTTACGACAGCGCGTGACAAATCGTGTCAGTCTACCTTCTGTCCATCCTTACAAGCGATAGATGAGTCTCGAACACCCCATTCGAAACATACTCAAGTGTTGTGTAGGCCCAATTAGTACCTCACATCTACTACGGAAGGTTTCGTAACAATATTTCATATAACAAACAAAAGATGTACACACGTACCTGCATACATACAACTGTCTATTTTCAGACAGAGCCGCATACAAACAGACTTACATACACACAAGAAGTGGACAGCACATCAAATCCAAATTAGATCGAGAAACACTCGTGTTCAAATACTTTGACGGTTGAAGCATCAAGAGCTTACAGAAGGAGCTCGTTCTGCGCGTTCACCACTCTGTGAAAAAAATGAAACACAGACCTTATTTGCCCTCGGACAGTGGATCATTATATGGTGCCCCTTGGATGGAGGCATCCTAGCCGGTTGAAAGAAAGTACTAGACGGTGCACCAGTAAGACCTACTAGGACCTTGAGATCTCCATCAAGTTTCCACGGAGCTTTATTCGCTTGAGGGGACAATAAGTTGAGAGACTCCAGCCTAGGAGTATAGTCTAAAGGCTTCATGCCCGGTACCATTGTAATAGTTAACCTCTGTACCATTTCAAGACATTGTTTAACCTTTTGTAGGCTTGAACTCCAGACCTGAATACAAGACCCCCAATGAGGTCCAACAAACATTTTATGTAGCGGAGTCAGCACCTCCAGTTCCTTAAATCTTCGGAAGCTGAAATAGCGAGCCTCTTGCCTTCTTCGCTGAGGATTTAAAATCGCCCTGGATCTGCTCGGACTACTCGCAGCGGGGAGTTGTCTTTGGGTAGACCTGTTACAGTCTTTGATGGGGTGCAGGTATTTTTCTGGGTTAAGAGGTAAATCCCACTCGGCTGACCAATCAGAAAGTTTTACCAAGTCATACTGGACAAAATCCATATTTGGATTTCCAACGATCTTCAAGTCAACAAAGATTATAGGGAAATTGTTGTCGCTTAGGTAAATCACAAAAGGCAGACGTCCAAGAACCGACCCCGTTGGGATTTTGTTGAAAACAGGGTACACTTTTGAGCTGGATTCTACAACGGTAACTTTGAACATTGCTGTAAGGTAAATCCGTAGTCCATCGAATTACAACCGATGCTAACCGACAAGTATTTAGTTTCAGTAACAGCGAGAGGTGGTTTGCCGAACCACATGTTTTATTGAAGTCCAAATAAAAGACTTCTATCGGCTTTGTGTTTTCCTGTTACGGGCTCAGCGGTGTTATTTACAATGACGGTTTAGCGAGTGTGACTAACCGGTCTATAGTTACTAATTGATTCCCTGAATGGTCAACTAGTAGTTGCATACAATACGGCAAAATATTACTCCTGGACGTTTGTTAGAACCAGTCCAACAGAATAATACCCCATCTGTACTCATTATGGAAAACCAATCAACAATGAAAAACACGGACTCAGCGCGTTGACCCTAGTGCGTTAGTATCGACCCTGGAAAATAGTATACAGAGAAAGCACGTCCGGTTAGCGAGGCACGGAGCGAGTTGTGACTTTAGCCCCGGGATGGATATTTCAAAAGGGATAGCCTGAATAAAACAAGAGCAAGTGAAAAACGGAAATCATCAAAACTGTACAAGTGAATGCGACTGTAAAAAATATCCTTTGTCTTATATAAAGAACGCCGCTAAGGCGTCTGTTCCAAGGAAATATTCCTTAACTGACGAAGTGTATGTGGTGTAATTTGTTTATAAAAACTGATAGTATTAAATTTATATTACGTGCTCTAACACATTTATTACCTGATCTTTTTCAGCCTTTACTGTGGTAACTTTGTTTTCTTCTTCTCGCACTCAACGTATGACCTAATTATACTCAATCGCAGACAACAATTTAGTCAGTTTACAGCAATGAAGCGATTTCTACGACCGGGTAGATTCGATGTGGACCCATACGCAACCGGTTCTGTGAAACAGTGGGAACACTGGTTCAGGACATTTTCCCTCTTCCCTAATTCTCTCGGACCCGGAAATCTATCCAAATTGTTCACTTTGTTCAATCACATTTCCACTTCAGTATATGAATCCATATCTGACTACAAAACCTATGAAGACGCCGTCGAGACGCTCCAGGCTATTCATATCCAGTCTCGTAGCAAAATTTACGTCGGACACGTACTAGTAACATGTAAGCAGGATTTTGGTGAGAACTTCGATCAGCTTGTCTATCGGCTTAAATCGTTGACTAATGAGTGCACAACCAAGTCAGTCAAGGCAGAAGAACATCGTGATGAAGCGTCACGTGGCTCATCCATTTCTGGAATCCCATTACCACACATGCCAGAGACTGTTAGGACAACGTACAATAACATTTCAGACTGCCCTCGATCAGGCACGACTACTGGAATTGGCGTTTCAGCAATCTCAAGCATACAGCAAATCTTCGGCAACTTGCGACAACGCCAAAAAAACATGATACTGAGTCACTCCTTACAGAATAAAATTCTGATCAGACGACTGCGACCGCTGTTTCCGTATCCAAATCTTTTGTGAATATTTTAAACATTCGCATTCTGAATGTCCCGTATGCGAAGCTACTTGCAATGATTATGGAAAGAAAAGTCATTTTCAAGAGGTTTGCAGGTCTTTTGCAAGCACAAAGCAGCGCCTTTCTATCTGTAATATCATCACTAGTCGTCGCTTTCGCTCCACAATATCCTACAGATGCTGTCACTCGACTCGTTGTTAACGGGCAAATTTTGTTTGCTCTGATCGACAAGGGGAGTACTGAGGGTTATGTCTCTCCATCCATTGGTCAGAAGTATAAGTGAAATATCTTGGAACCTCAGCGTCGCATCACAAAGACCAACACTTGTCACACGGCGGGACAGTCTCTTTTTTCAGTTTGCTTCAGAAAGAATGTATATGAACTGTTCAAATTCTCTGTACTTCCAAATCTTTGTGTGGATGTCCTTATCGGTCATGATTTTTGAAGCTTCACAAATGTGTCTAGATCCTTTTCAGTACATCAAAACCACCCTTCTCACTACGTGGTTTGTATTGTACTCGCCTCTCGTTGTTCTCTTTGTTTGGCAATTTTTCTTCCAATCACAAGCCCATCGCAACAAATCACCGCGCCATTCTCGCGACGACGAAGGATTCATCCGAACGGAAATCGGTCGATTCCTCGAGGAAGGGGTGATCGAACCATCCAATTCCTCGTTACCTCCAACGAACACCAGAAGAAACGAATGATTGTTGACTACAGTCAAACGATCAACCAGTTTACTTACTTGGACGCATATCCCCTTCCAAAGATTGATGAACCAGTCTAGAAAATTGTTCACCATGAGATATTCAGCGATTTGGACTTAAAAAGAGTTATCATCTGATCCCAGTGAACAATGAAGACAATCCGTATACCGCATTCGAAGCTTGTGGGAAATTGTATCAACTTCGCAGTATTCTGTTTGGCATCGCTAATAGAGTGGCATGTTTCCAGCATACAATCGATGAGCCGATAATCAAAGCTGAGCTTCCACATACATTTGCATACGTCGACAATGCTGTAATATGAGGAAAAACTGCCGATGAACATGACAAGAATCTGCTTAAACTCAAGGAGATGCCCGAGATTTCCAAATTACTTATAATGACCCAAAAGTGTGATTGCTTCCACGTGCATTAATTTACTGGGATACGAGGTCTCATGGAATTATCAAGCCGGATCCTGATCATCTCGAATCCATTCGAAACCTAGCTCCGCTCAAAACAGCTCCCCCAAGATATGAAAACCAAAGCAACGAGTTGTTGGGATGTTAGCCTGTTAGTCCTAATGGATCACTCAAATTTCTGACAAGATACATTATCTGATACGCGACAGAGCATTTCGGTTAACAGCTGAACCTCGAACCGCCGTTGAAGGTCTGCAAGAAGAAATAAAACATGCAGCAGTCATTACAATTGACCTGATGGTTCCTTTGGTCGTTTGTAGTGACCAACAATCGTGTGGCTTCTCAAAGGATCCCAGATGCAACCATGTTTGTCCGCTTGTCTGTTCTGTACGCATGATTCTGTGCGCGCCTGCTATAGAAGGCCTGATACGAACTCAGTGCCACTTCCTTCAGTCGTGCGGCTAATTACATGCAGCGAATGCTTGCCCTTTCCCTGACGACTCATCCGCTATTCCATTCATCAGGGTCGCTTAACCCGGACCTTTCCGAGCGTTGTTTAAAGCACTCGGAGGTACCACATACTTTCCACTGGGCGTGTCTTTGAGTGCCGACGAGTGGGCTGCGTTCCATCTCGCGCTTCTTCTTTTCTCCTCTTGGTTGCTGCCGCTGATCCCAGACTAGCATACAGCCAACTGCTTATCGCATTTCCAAACATTGCTGGAAATATGTGGTTTGTTTCCAAATCTTACTGCGTTCTGTTGGTTCGATGTTTGTTGGGACTAAGTTTCGATTGCTCTTCAGGAAAGACGTTTTAAATTGTTAGTGGACGACGGTCTAGCGTATACCCACCTATCCACTACAAATTGGTGAGCCCGAATAGTGACAATTTTTCTTTCAGCACTATTGTTTCGGTTCATTACAAACTGGTGAACGCGAACAATGATTTTCTTCGGCGCTTTTTCTTTGGTAGTCATCACAAACTGGTGAACCTTGTTAAGGTACATTTCTTCTCTGAACGTCTCACTTCTGCTTCATCAGTAAAAATTGGCGAACCCGTATTCAGCGTTTTCTTTCGGTGAATTTTTACCTTTATTCCCAACAAGAATTGGTGAGTCCGTTCCTTTTTCCTGGGTCCCCCAGCCTATCCTTTGCATAGTAATTCGGTGACCCCAAATTTAGTGTCGCTGCCGATTGTATTATACGCATCATTTACTGTCACTGTTCTCAGGTTTATCCACGTTTACTTTTTACAAGCTTTTGCCGTCTCATACGTATTTTTATGTGGCAATGGCTTATAAACAGGGTTGCTGATGGCACTGTAATCCCCGAATTCCAGTGATAGCTATATTATTCCATCGTTTTATAATCCTCGCCCGTCCGGTTGCTCCCTTTACCAACCATGCGTCTAACGAGGGATACGTGCTCAGCCAGCGCATTCGACCAGATAAAACTTCGGCGCCATCAGACACTATTAAAATTTTACGCCTAAACATTTCCGTAGGTCCTCGGTAGTTTTCACTTGCATTCGTTTCACTCGCCGCCTGCATGGGTGCATACCTGCAACATTAATCCCATTCGAGATCGTTCCCTGTGCAAGCCGTCACCATTATTTAGTTACACGGCTATTTAACACCTCTGCGGAAATGTTCCTTTTTCCGATTCATGTCGGTTTCTCACAGTTACCTAACAACCGTCCTCCAACTTAGCCTACTCCGGCCTGAGGCTCAGTAGCCAGTGCGGTTCTACTGGCCTATCTTGACCCCGAATCCTTTCGCCACATTGCGATCGACGCACTGATTCAGCATCTGTCCTAGTTTAATATTCACGGGTCAACAAAACTGGTAGCTCTGGTTTGATTGGACATCTCTCGGACATCTTTCCAAAGGTGTAACTTTTACAGTTGTAAGCAGCACGATGCACACCTCAGATTAAACGTCCTCATGGCTCAAACCATTAACTCTTGCGACAACATCAGTCATCCATAGGTTATTCCCGCACGAGATCAGATATTTCGACACTCATAGCAGGCTTTTGGCATGGACAATTCATCGGACGTATCTACGTGCTGCTCATCTCATTTCCGCTACAACATCCTCAACATACAGGACAGACCCCGAGACAACCTCTGTCGCTCATCCATAAGAGTACAGTTATCCGCCACGGTACATCTCAGCCGGCCTCGGACCCTCCGACGTCGTAAGCACTACATAACGCAACAGGAACACGACTAGTCATAATGTCCTCGCTGCACGGTCACTCCTGTTTGCTCACTGAGGTACACTCACGTTCGATCTCCACTGCTCATTCGCTTTTGCAATACCTTAAAGAACGCTTTGCTAGGCCATATGAGATTTGAAAAAGGCCAACAATAGCATCTAAGATGTCTTGCGCATTGATATTTAGTTCGCATCTCATCGGTTACTTTTGCGAAATTAACATACACATTACATAATGGGTGAGGAAGCAGCTAGGCGAAATCGATCTAGTCATGTCTGAGACAGTCAGTCAGGTTACCAAAGCGGAAGCATCAAAATGCAACTGAAGCGTACCACGACAGCGTTCAGACTACTAGGTCTATGTGAACGTCGCCATCATCATCATAGCAGCCATGAGCCTGACCAAAAGGTGGTGTGGCTCGGGCTGCCGCTCACCCCAACAGTGACATGGAATATCTCGGAAGAAAACGCCACTCAGAGGTTTGAAAATTAATGAAAGGAGACTGAACGGAAGAACTAGAAATGGTATGGATAAAGGTATGCTATTGACTGCGGCACATCGCCATCTCGGATAGCACCTCTAACCATCAACTTCATCATAAACAGCTATACATCAGTGGTTCACACTGATGCTTAACTGTTACATAACCACAAAGGGAAAAAAGACCTATATGAGGAGAGTAAAAAAAGAAAGGGGGGAATGGACCTAACTACTAAAAATAGCTACGTCTATATTCGACCATACAACATCAAGGCGCCTACACCTCACAAACAAACAACCGAGCTGTAAGTGAAAGTAAGGCGTCATCAGCAAGACAGCTTCCTTACGGCTTTCACTGGCCCGCGTCATTAAGTGCACTCACTTCACAGACAACTCGGACAAACAAAGACAACATTCAAGCCAACAAGCTCGGTTAGCCAACATCTCAAGCCACTGACTCTGCGAGTCACGAGTTCCCCACTCCGAGAGACGAACCCGATCTACAGTGATTAACCCCTTCGTGAACGATTTCATTTGTCTACTCCAGGTCATCATCTGCCCACCTCGCACTTTGCGCCAGTCGGCCGCAGCATCGGCAAACAGTGCTCGGTGTGGCAGACGACTAGCCTGGCATCCTTAGTACATGATCTAACCATTTAAGTCTGTAAAATTGTAGTGATTGGACAAAAAGACTCGTTTGATAATCAATGCCAAACACCTGAAGACGGTTCACGTCATCTAGTCTGGGCGGCCAGGTTTCGCTGCCGTAAAGTAATACAGCCCTCACTGTTGTCTGATACACGCGACCCTTAAGTTTCAGGGATATACTTCTTTGTCGCCATAGGTGTCTCAGATTAGCGGTGGTCTCAGTAGATATAATGCTCGGTACAGTAAACGCCCAGTTGGCATACGAAGTACATGACCTAACCACCGCAGGCTGTCCAACATGAGTAGATAGTCAACTGACCACGAATCCTGAGCGTTTCCGAATACGCGCAGGCGAACGGCCACATTGTTCACGCGATCAGTCCATTTAATATGGGCTATCTGATGGAGAAAACGACGGTCAGGCACAGCAAGCCTGTTGACATCTTCCTTGCAAACAGGCCACGTTTCCGAACCATGGAGCAAAACGGAACGTGCACAAGCATTATATATCCTTCCTTTCAGCGACAACCGGACGTCTTTGCTATCCTCGCTGATATCTCAACAATACAGACTGATGAAATAGTGCTACCCAAGTAGGTGAAAATGTCCACAATTCCAAGCGGATTACCTGCAATGAAGAAAGTAGGAGCGAAAATGCCCCAGTCTTAAAGCAGCACTTTGCACTGTAAAGGTGCGAAGCGCGTTCCACACAAACCAGCTCGGTCACTCACCTTGTCCAGCATGGTCTGTATGTCTTCTGCAGAGAGTGCTAAATAGGGAAATTTCGTCCGCGTACTCCAGGTTGGCCAATCTAGCGCCAGGAAGAAGCTCAACACCAAGCTCACTGGATTCCTGAAACGCACCCTCCAGAATGTTGTCCATGACGAGGCTGAACGGGAAGGGAGAAATCGGATACCTCTGACGAACACCACTAGAAGTGATGAACGTTCAAAACAGTTGTCCATTAACTCCCACGCTGCTTGCAGAGTGAGCACACAGTGGTCTTGACAAACTCACATATTTCTCTACAACTCCTTTGCAAAGAAGGTGGTTCCTGAAAACGTTATTAGCAATCGAATTGAAAGCAGCTTTTGGTCCAAAACGACCACAACCATTGGTTTTCTATAAACACCGAGGCCCCACGATCCGCCGTAAGGTAAAAAGTGTGATCAACACCCCCCCCCCCCGAGCGGATCCGAATTCGATCTGTTCTTCACGTACCTGACTTTCTCTAGGCTTAGTGAATCGACATAAAATGAGGCCAGTGAGTAACTTGGACGCAACTGACACCAAACTGATGCCTCTGTGGTTGTCACATAGACTTCGGGACACCCTTCTCGAAAACAGGAATTGCCGTTGATAGGTACGTCAGTCTTCCAGATCGTCTAGAGGAGGTTTGTCAGCTGTGATATCAACCTCCCGCCACTATCCTTGAAAAGAGAAGGAGGGAAGAGGTCTGGTTCAAGAGCCTTGTTACGCTTCAACACCTTGAGTTCCAGGACCACTTCTGCTTCCGACGGAGGGTCGTCTGGAACGCAATAACTGACCATTCGGGTCCCCTCGTCCACATAATGTGGTTCAGGCCAGCTGAACTGTTCTTCAAACTGTTCAGCCCATCCGTCAAGTCGGTGCGGTTGACTGTTGGTAAGTGAACCATCTTTTTCACATATGGTCTCACTTACACCAAGTCGACGACCAGCACAATCACGGACCGTGGAAAAAAGCTTTCTACTACTTAAGATAAAAAGCTCTTCCCATCTCTTTCAATTGTTCGACCAAGTACTGCTCACGGTCTTTGCGCAAGCTTTCAGCCAGCTTGCGT